>LOJH01004481.1:305-30340 GCA_001685095.1 Ellobius talpinus | reverse complement strand
TTTGTGTGTTGTTATTTCGGGGTATAAGCTAGCCGTGCAGGAGCCGGGCGGGACCAAAAGCAGGCCTGCTCCCCTTTCACTACAATTTAGTAACCAACAAAATGTATTAAATACTCTAACAAGATTGAGATAACACCACTTGAATGAGGTCTAATACAAATGATTATGGCATATAGAGTTAACCCCAAGCCCAGTTGAGAATGAAAAACTATGAGAAGTATCCCTTTAAAAAAACTAAGACATCCTATGTCAGAAGTGAGCCTTGTCAAAGTTGTCTCTCAATAACCAAGAAAGCACACTAACAGCAAAACAACGAACTGACCAAGAACTCATTAAATGCCTGCAATACCCTAGCTGGGCTACATTCCAGTCCACTATACTCAAATTAAAAAGAAAAGATTTATACGAATCAACAACAGAATCTAGAAAGCTATATTTAGTCATTTACTGTTTAATCTGTATGTTACAAACTGTCATAATAAAGGACTGAGATTAAACCACATGCGGAAACAGCAAGGCTATTATTTCTTCCATATATTATATACTGTGATGTGTGATTGTATAATTCTATAAATTTCTAGTACTCTGATAATATCTTCAAGATCCTTACAAAGGAATGTGAGGCTGAGTCCTACATCATGTAAACAGAGAACTAATTAATGGTTTGGTGTCAATTACCCAAATGCACACCAATCAACAGCACATCGTTGCTTGACACACTGCCTTTTGTGTTCTGTTCTACTTCCCGTGACTTTTAGACACAGTTTCTAAAATGAGATCCAGGAGCTTCTTATAACTTGTTAACCACACAAAAGACAAATTATTGTGCACTACAGTGAAGAGACAGCACAATTTGTACCTGAGGCTGCAAAATACATGCTGATTTCTTCATGCTTAGCAGCAAGTGCCAAGCTGCATCTCCTGGAGGCCAAAGGTCGAATACTGTGCCATACACCTGCTAAAGAGGAGTTACCTTGGGATCAGAAGTGAGCAGTTTGAATGCTTGATAGACTTGGGCTTCTTTTACACCACCTCCAAGGTCCAAGAAGTTAGCTGGCTTCCCTCCATTCAGGAAAATGATGTCACAAGTAGCCATGGCTAATCCAGCCCCATTCACTGAAATGCAAATAGCACATGATGTAGGATAGACCAATCAGCATGGAAAATGGTGTGCAACACTCAGAGCCAAATGAGAGCCCTATCATTTCCAGGCCTATTTGTGCCCTGATTGCAACTCATAAACTCATACCCATTTATGGTAAACAATCAAAATGCATGTAGTCAAAGAATAAATAAGAAAATAGGAATGAAGAGGATTCATCAACAATTCAATCAAAGAAACAATTAAGGGGAGGAACCAATTTGGCTGTGGGTTCTGGAAAGCTCCTTGTAAGAGAATGGGCAAAAAGAATAAAACCTGTGAGGAGCTATTCAAATGGATTGAGTCAAGTGTAACACTTAGCTTGTCCCTGTGGAGATGCTCTTTGAATGTGCATGCACCATTTTGTGATTAACCGAACTACTCAGGATTCTGCTTTTTCTTCTCTTGCTGTAGGCATGCATCTTTAGATGATTTCATCGACATTTACTCAAAGGAGAAACAACAAAGCCAAAGCCAGCATCCCTTGATGTTCCTTCTGTAAACAGTGTAAGAAGTAGTGGCATGGTGGCACATCACGGGAATCCTGGAACTCAGAGAGCTAAAGCTGGACGCACATGAATTCAAGCCAGCCCAAGCCACACAGAAGTACCAGGCAACATGGGCACACAGTTCAACCCTGTCTCAAAAACAAAAGGGGTTGGAGAGGTGGCTCATTGGTTAAGAGTATGCACTGCTCATCCAGAGGACCTGAACTTAGTTCCCAGCATCTAGGTTCACAACCACCTGTAACTGAAGCTCCAAGGGATCTAATACCCTCTTCTGAACCCTGGGGAGCATTTGCCATTGTGTGTGTATGCATGCACACACACAGAAAATTAAAAATCATTTTAAAAAGAAAAAAAAACCAAAACAATACAAGATGTTAATTACTAACACAGTATTAAAACTAGAATTAAAGTAGGACAACTTATGGGCCTTTTAAGAACTGAAGTGGCATTTTAGCACTGAATTTCTGCTTTCCAGAGCTAACTCTTACTGATCAATTCAATTTCTTTTACTTCTTATGTTTAATTACAGAGAATTACTGGCCTTGGGAATCAAGGATTGGGGATTTCACAACTCAGCAAACCACTCAAGGTAAAACACCCTTTACGTTTTCTGACCCTTGAATAGTCCCAGGAAACCCTGTGAACTGTGATTACCTTAATCAAGGTGGAGGACACTAAAATAAAAACAGGTAATGGGAATCTGTATCCTGGGGTGGGTTAATGTGTACCAAGGCCCAAGCTCAGCAAATTAAGCATGTCTTCTTCATCATAAAAAGAGTGTATGTGTAATAAAAGAGTTTCAAGAATTGTGAAGTGTTTTATTGAGAGTCTGTGAGACACATTCATACATCTGTATTTAATTTGTTGTAAACACACCCGTACACTGTCCCCCTTTCCAAATGTCTACAGATGTTGGAGCACATTTGTTTATTGTGGCCAGAAGGGTGTGAATGATCAGCACCATTCAGGGAGCCTCCCTTACAAAACAGAAGCTTTAGGTATCAATTGTAATCAGATGCATTTCCCATTGTATTGAACAGTGAACTGTTGACGTCTCTTCACTTAATATAATGATGCTGTTGTTTTAATGAGCAACAAATCTTTTTTATTTTAATTCCATTAAGATGAAGACCTCAGTTTCTACTGCAATGAATTGTTTCTAGCAGAAACACAGTCGTGTGCAATTAAGCTGGAAGCAAATAAATCACAGCACTAGAAGCCGTGGACAATAACTGAAATTGTATTGCCTCTACAGACCCATTCTGATCTCAGCTGCATAAGCCATTTTCACTAAATGAGAAGACGATGATGGAGCCCGTTGTTTGATTAATAAACTGGCATAATGAATTAAGCATTTTGGCAAGTACTTACCATTTCATCTGAAATGTTAGCAAAATGATTAGAATTTATGTCCTTTGCTCCTTCCTCTGTGCCCTAGTTAACTTTAACTGTCAACTTGACACAGCCTATAGTCGCCTGAGAAGGGAGTCTAAACTGAAGGACTGTCCGGACCAGATTGGCTGGTGGGCAAGCATATGTGGGATTACCTTAACTGATGAGTTAGGAGGGTCCACCATGGGTGGCACCATTCCCTGAACAGGTGGTCCTGGCCTGTATAAGGGAGTAATGAGGTGGTCCTGGCCTGTATAAGGGAGTATGAGCTAGCAATTGAGCCTGCAAGTATGGTTTCTGCTTCAAGTTCCTGCTCTCTCTTCCCTCAATGATGGACTGTGGCCTGTATGCTAAATAAACTCTGTCCACCCCTAAGTTTCTTTAGTCAGACTGTTTCATCACAGACACAGAAAGCATATGAGAATACTCCGAAAGAATAGCTTTGACCAGAGCCCAGCTCTCCAAAGTTCCTGGCATATGATGCTGAATGCTTAGAGAAAGCTGTGAGTTTTATTAAACAAAGTGGAGATCAATGGTTCCTTTAATATGTATATGCACATGGGCATGTGTACACGTGTTTGGAGGCCAGAGGTTGCTGTTGGGTGTGTTGCTCTGCTGCTTGCCCATTTCATTTTTTTAAGATAGGTCTCTTAGTAAACCTAGAGGCCACCAATAGGCCAGACTCGCAGGACAGCAAGCCCCCTCAATCCAACCATTTTCCACCTCCATAGAACTGAAAATATCATCATATCAACATGCTCAGTTTTTAGGTGGTGTCATGGATCCAAGCTCAGATTTCATGTTTGCACAGCAGATGCTTACCAGCTGGTCATCTCTCCAGCCACTTAGCAGTTCTATTTTATAGTTCTGCTATGCACCATAGACATCTGGAAACATCTAGGCACTTTCCTTGTTTCCTTCATTTTCACGACTTTAGCTATCTCTAGAGGAGAGGAACACTACCGAACCTCATATCATATCTAGATCCCTAAGAACAAAAGATTATCCAACCCAAAAGCTCAGCCATCTAGGGCTGAGAAACTGCTTTAAACCAGTAACCGTCAATCAAAGTAGATTTTGAGAGAGACTCTGCTTTCACTTGACAATATAAGAAAACACCTATTTTCACAGCTATTAGTAAACAGCATTTCAGAAATCCTATAAAATTCCAGACTTGGCATCAGTACTTACCAAAGCAGGCAATGTTCCCGTCCAGTCCTATGTACTTGAGATCGTATCTGGCAGCTTCATTTTCAATGGGCTCATTCTCTGATTTGTCATCCATAGCAAATATGTCCTTTTGTCGGAATTCAGCATTGTCATCAAAGTTTATCTTGGCATCAAAGCAGACAACTGAATAAAGAGAAAAGAGGCCACACCTGAGTCTTGGGAGTCTATAACTTGAGTTCTTCTGTCCAGCAGGCACAGAAGAGAAGAAGGCAGGCATTCTAATTCTCTCACACTGTAACCAGGGAAGCTGCCACTGCTTCCCTGACCTTTAAACGTTTAGGCTACAGAGACAAAAGGACAGGGCCCCTGTTCTGAGGGGACTTGAATTCTTGCAATGATAACAGTAATTCACACCCATCAATGTCTACTCACTAATACAACAACAAAGGTCACCAGCATCCACTTAAAGCTATAAGCTGACACACCTCTACCCCGAAATCACGGTTATAACTGCATCACTTATAGTTAGTTGGCAGGTGAGCATTGCCTTACCCTTTTATACAAAAACAAAACACAGTGATGATAGCAATTCTTTTTTGTCCTCTGTCCCCTGATATTCTATGTAAAATTTGTATCTTATCATTACCCTCTTACTACTCTCTCTTAGTACTGCTGGACTTAATGAAAGAGAATGTTGAGTTGCATACATACTATAGAATTTGATTCCTAACCTTCTACTTCTCAATATTAATTAGAATTGAATATGTTTAAGGTATACAACATGTTTTGACATACACATGTATTTTAAAATGACAACTGCAGGAAACAAATGTACCTATCTGTCCTTCACAGATGCTTTTCTTTCTTTCCTTTTAGCTTTTTTTGGGTGAGACAACTTGAAATCCGTTCTTTGAACCACTTCGAGCAGACATTACTAATTCTGTACTCTTGTTAAGATGGCCTCAATTTACAACAGCCTTCGGTCTCCTCACTTGTAAAGAGCAGGGAAAGCAATCTCCGGAATCTCCGGCCTACAGCCTTACTTGACCTGTCTTTTATGGCATAGCAGGTCTGTCAACACTAAGACATCAGGCATCTCTGGCACTACTGTCTCCATCCTCTGCTAGAGGCGGACCTCCACGTAGGGCCTCCAAGCAGTGTGTGCACAGCAAAACCCACTTTCTGACAGGGCTGAGCCACAGAGCATCTTTGATTACAAGGACAGCAAACAGGACACTTAGGGGTGGGTTTGGGAAAGAGGACAGCATCTGTGCTATCTGGACTCAGCATGTTTACTCTCTTGCAGCAGAAACTTGAGTTCTGTGCCACTGCGCCATGGTGGCATTCTCCAGTTGCATCTGAGATATTAACAAGCAGATGTCTTTGGACAAACATTTAAGATATTGTGCTGTTTCCTTGAGTTTTGTTGAGTACTTCACTTGTGAGATGGGAGTCATCATTTCCCAGTACTTCACAGAAAAGCAACAGCCTTGGCCAGCTAACTCTACTTGCTTCCTAAAAAAAGAAAACTGATGCATTATGGCACCCTGAACTCACAGGCACCAGGGAGATTTCTTGTAGGTTCTCTTGCACATGATGTAAGCACTTGGAGCAGGTCTGTGCAGAACTGGTAGATTTACATTCAAGAAGACTTGGAAGAAAAATGAGCACGTAAAAACTGACATAAACGAGTACTGACTGACAAAAGAAAATCTTACATGAAAGCTGACACCTCTTTAGGTCCCTAGTTTTGCCACATATGTCCAGCCACTGCCCACACATGATAAATACATGAAGTGAATGAGTAATTACTTTCCACAATAGTGTAGCTGTAATGAAGGAATCCTGTAATTACCAAAGGAACTGGCTGGTGTTCTGTGGTCCCTGCAAAGGCACTTTCTCAGCAGTTAATGACCAGTATAATAGTCAATAGAAAATCAACTTCATTCTTGGCTTTCCACTGGGTTTATAAATACATTCTAATTAATTTATTAGTAATTTTAGCTCCCCCATTACTCACTGGCAAGATTACTTGTAAGTGACACCTTCAAAATGAATGGGCAAAGGCTATCAAATTGACTTTCTAAGTGAAGACTTGCAAATAAAAGAATTCTTAGTCAAGATCAATAAACCAGTAAATCAAAATAGTTCCAAGCTAAACTTTGCCCCTTAATTCAAAGAATACAGTTGCAAGCTATATCCAGAGAAAGGATAATTAATGGAGATGTATGCAAAGATCAGAAGGCAGTCCCAACCAAATGCCTACAAAGCCAGATTTTCAGGTCTTGTTTTATGAGGCACATACCAAGTGCAGAAAGGAGCTTGCTGTTTGATGACCAGCTTGAGAACCCAACATGGAACCCAGGGCTTGAAAAGGAGGACTGTGGGACCACAGGGCAGCACCCACAGTGGCCCTTGGCCAGTTGCTCCCTGTCTGGTAACAGATTAATGTGTGTAGAACCAAGAGCTTTGAGAAGCTAAAAATACTGCACAACTGTAAAATTAAGTAAGCACAGTTAGTTAAGAAGGCATACCTGAAGGTAGGCCTGGTGGGACACACTAAACTCAGCTCTTGGGCCGAGTTAGCAGCATTTCAAGTTCAAGGCCAGTGCGGCCTACCCATGTACAGCATAAAGGTCTCAGTGCCTCAGTCTCTCTCTTGTCTGTCTGTCTGTCTGTCTGTCTCACATACGGTGGTCTGTTCATTTAGTTCTGCATGACTATGATAACATGCCTGACGCATGTAACTTGAGAAAGGAAGGATGTATTCTCCTGGTGATGTCGGGCCATCCTAGGGGTAAGGTGTGGTTGACCAGTTGGTTGTGCTGTGGGAGTGTGTGGCAGTGACTGTTCACACCAAGTTAGACCAGGAAGCAGGCAAGAAAACTGGTGTGGATATAACCTTCAAATATCCTAGTGAACTATTCTGTCAGTTATGCTCCATGTCTCCTGAGTGAGAACCTTTAAACACCTTTACAATATAGGTGGTGACCCAGTGTTAAAAAGTGTGTGTGTTTCAGTGTCTGTGAGTGTGTGTAGGGTTCAAATAGAAAAGATAGCAGTGTTCAAAACCAATTCCTGGCACAGAGGTCATAAAACCCTTGTAAACTTTCTAAGCAATGGAGCTTCTAGGTGCATCTTCTGATTCTAATACTTGGCCTTTGGCTCTGTTTCCTGATACAGAACTCAACACTTCTGGGTATTTCCAGAAAATAATTTAACATTTCCTTTGTATCTGACAACAGTAGAAAGTATTTCCCAGAATGTATTGAGACATTGTAACAAATGACCAGAACTGAAGAGCAGGTTGTGAGAACACTGCAGTAAGCTGGCTGGTCAAAATGTCCAAAATAAGGCCAGGCGGTGGTGGCGCAAGCCTTTAATCCCAGCACTCGGGAGGCAGAGACAGATGGATGTTTGTGAATTTGAGGACAGCCTGGTCTACAAGAGCTAGTTCCAGGACAGGCTCCAAAACTACAGCAAAACACTGTCTCAAAAAACCTAAATAAATAAATAAATAAACCCCCAAAATCAAAACAAAAAGTGTCCAAAATAGACTTGTGACTGACATCAACGGAAGGCATCAGTCTTATGAGACAGAACCCTTAATATGTGACTCTGACTTTCACTATAGGCATAGTGTCAGAACTGAACTGAATAACAGGATACCTAGCTGGTGTCAGAGAAATGGTCACAGAAGTGGTATGTGCTGAAGTCTAGTAGGAGAAAGACTGTGACATATATTTCAAGGACACAGATGTAGAGCTGAATTGCCTAAGCAGCTAGTTTTGGTTACATGATTTCTCTGAAGCTCAGAGCCCTATAAACAGGATCAGAGTTGTTGGTACTGTTTGGTATTGGCAGGAGAAACCATGCATGACAGCCAGCCTCACAGGGAATGCGATCACCAACATGGCAGCTGCTGCATGCCTACAACTTCCCATAATTGTAGCTCAGTTTACAGAACCCTCTTCTCATCTCTAGAAATTACTATAGCCTGTCTCATTCCTTTAATAGCCCTAGACTTCTATTTAAAGTAGAAATAAGTGAATGTCTCCTGGAGTTGAAGTATGTATAGGCTCCCTGCTGTACGTGATCAGCACTCATCTGGACACAGAAGAACTATCTCAAAGCAAGAATCTTAATGACTAGCATTTTTAACAGTGTAACAGTCATGGCAGGAAAGTTTTAGCTGAAGGACGTGAGGCTTTTGATGACCCTCAGATTATAAACTTTTGCATGTGGTGGCTAAAGATGCTTAGAGTTTCATATGAGGATCTGCATCAGGGGTGGCAAATGTCTCTATAGCCAGCTCATCACCTGTTCATTTTGTATGTAATTTGTATGTACATATATACATACATTTACATATTGTCCAAGGCTTCTTCACAGGACAAAAGCCACAGTGGCAACTGCAGTACAGACCACAAGGTCCACAAACCCCCATGTTTACTGACTTTATAGCAATCCCTACTTAAATACACCTCTCAGCACAACTATATCTTGCTTCAATAGATTAGTAAATGCCCACATCCATAATATTCTTACATAGTCAAAAACACACTCAGCTTAAGTATGTATTACTATCAAGAAGAGAGAAAAAGAGAAGGAACACAATAAAAACTACACATAAAGAAGAGATTAAGTCTTGTGTACTGATGGATTCTTACCTGCTGACTTCCCTGCTGATGCTCTTCCAAGTGGACATGCAGAGCTGCTGTGTTACAGGTGGATGCATGTCTATGTCAACAGCAGACCCATAAAATCAACGTGCCCTGCTTGCTCAAACCTTAGCTTTCTCACTTAATTAGACAAAAAACAACTATGATAAAATGTGTTTTCAGAGGTATGGAGTTTGGCTCAGACATTAAGAATTTCAGTGTCACATACGTAAAACCCCAATTCTATAGAAAATTCATCTTGGAAAAAAACGTCAGTCTGTGTACAAAGGAGGAGAAAAAACACACCTATTAATATTTATAAAACAATTTCCACCATCAAAGACATATTGTTACATGGTTGATAGATTATACAAATGAATTTTCCTTCTGAACAAATATCAAAGAAAGCCAAGGTACTTATATTCATAGGGTACTTGTGCTGTTTTGTTGAGTGCTGTGAGATTTTGCAAGCTGCTAATTCAGCCACCTTGATGGAGAGTATGACTGGCGGTGAGAGACCTCTGACCCCAGAGTTTCAACAGAACAATGTGTCACTGACTTAAACAAAAGGAAAAAATGCACTTCAGAAGGGAGACATACACATAAAAGAAACAGAAAAACAGCAGGACGTACGACTGTCATAATTAGTTTGGAAAATAATCTGTCTTGAAGCAATGTGCTGTGGTTGATTTGTGATAAATAACCACAATGTGCTATTCAAATGTGCCTTGCCAAGCCACCTTTAAAATGCTGATGCTTTAAAAGGAGTCCCGCTTTCCATTAAATATTGATGCTATGAGAGTTGTACACTTTTTAGAACTTTTCTCCAGTTGCTATGAAGAGAAAACAGCTAGGAGGCAAGTTGAGGCGAGGGGAGTGTAGAACCAGAAACGATCATGAAAATAGAGTCTTGTGTAAAATGAGAGAAACAGGACACCCACTAACAACATGGGCACTTGTTAGCATGAAGAAAGAAAGGAATCCGATGTGCCAGTTAACTTTGGATCACCCAGCTTTAATTCTCAAGGAATCTGGGCCACACAGTCACTGTTCTAAGGGGTTCTCACTTCCTTAGTTCAGTCAATGGAGGCAACTCCAGATGGAGCCGAACTTGCAGCATATTGGGGGAGACCATGCCATGCACTGTAGAATGGCTAGCCACCTCCCCACACTTACCCAGCAGGTGTCAAAATCAACATTGTCAAGCTGTGACAACTTTCTGACACACATCTGCTGGCAATAGATATGGTTGTCTTGTTGAAGGACCCCCAAACAGTAATTGCTGTGTTATCATAGATGGTGGGGAGGGGAGAAGAAATAAAACATGATGCAGAATCCCAGAGTGACTTTGTAAAATGAAAGACATGGATGGACAGCCAGTTACATAAATCTGTAAGGAAAAATTGTTCTCATGTGGCTACAGATTTACTGAATTAATTTGGTACTACAATTAAATCAGGGAAGAAAGAAGTTGATTTAACTACAGAAGCAACAATTTAATTTTGTTTCAATAAAGGCTGAGCCATTCCCGTAGAGGTGTTTTCACCTTATTGTTTTGTTTTTCAATAGGAACCGAATGACCTTTCTCCTAAACCATGCGAGCACTGACCAGTGACTGGCATGAGACTAAACAACGCTAATGAGAACCAGGTGAAGGGCTTTCTATGGCTGCTGGCAGGACAGAGTAAACACTGGGCATCATCTTTGCTGCCAGCACAGAGAGTCTGGCTGAGTTAGAACAACTCAGAGAAAGCATGGCTGTTTGATTCCTCCAGCTGAGTGAATGAACTAGGGCTCCATGGATAATAAAAGAAGCCTCATTCTTTGCAGAACACAAGCCAATCCACACTTTCAAGTCCCCTGTTAAGTGAGTAAAAGTAACCCATGCAGGAGCTGGTAAAGAAAAACTAAGCCAAGGTTAAAAGGGTTTTGTAGGTCACTAGAAACCATTATATTCCTAGCAAAGAGTCATTAAAGCTCAGGAAACTCAGTGTCACAGCACCCTCTGAAGGAGATTGTTAAGCACACTGGACGGAATTGTTCTTAGACTAATTCCTCCATGTCAAACTTTCCTAGGGCGACTCAGCAGCTTTGATGTTAATGACACCAGTGCTTTTCATTCAACAGGATATTGTGGAAGGACAAGAACAATAAAGTGAATTTTAAAAAAATGTTCCTTAGCAAGCAATAGGACAAGAAGGAAAGTCTCCAACACAGAGATGGCACAATGGCTAGCTTTTAAGTCCAAGTGTCCATGTGATACAATAGCTTTTTTTTCCTTTTCTTTTTTTCGGTGGTACACACCTTTATTTTTTTAATTTTTATAACTACTATCAGCATTGCTAAGATCTCAATGACTGCACCTATAGCTCCTACATAGAGAACTGTTGTGAGGGTCTGTGACAACAATGAAGACCCAACTTACATAGTCGGTCATTAATCACCATTTCCTAATTGGGTTTAATTTGACTACTGCTCATTAGAGTTATAAACCAACACTCTCATTTAACTGTGATTATAATTCAATAGCCAATCTTTTATGGTACAATGAACAAATTAATAGCTAAAGATAATTCTGATCTTAAAAATATCATGTAAGACTTGTGCTTTAATGAATGAATGGTACACACAAAATGTGGTTTGTGATGATTCCTTAAAAACACTCATGGATTTTTTTCTGCTCTTATTAATTAAAAAGCAAACTAGCTTTCATAAAGTTTGTGAACACCTTCCAAGGGAAGTTCCTCAGGTAGTCCCTTCCCCCTACAGCCACATCATAAGGGTGAATAAAATAGTATGAAGGCAAAACCGTCATCCTATTCCATAGGAAATTTTCCTTCCTTCCTCTCTGCATTCTGTTTTAAGATTATTTATCTGTATACACATGATAGCACATAATGTAGAGGTCAGAGACAACCGCGGGCTTTATTCCTTAAGTATCATCCAGTTACTTTTTGAGCCAGAGTCTCTCGCTAACCCTGGAACTCACCAAGTAGGTCAGTGAGCTTCAGAAATGCCCAGTCCCTGCCTCCCTGATGCTGGATGGCAAGAACACCACCACACCCAACTTTTTCTTTACTGTGAGTTCTAGAAAACAAACTGAGATCTTCCTGACTACAATGAAAGCACTTTTCCTGACGGATCCATCCAGCCCTTGCTTCAGTCTTTTCTTAAGACAAGGTCTTGCTTTGTAGCCTATAATGCTCTGGAAGTCAAGACTCTCTGAGGCTGGGTTTACTGACCTGCACAGCCAGGCTTGGCTCCATGTATTACGTTTAAGAGTCTTTATAATAAATACCCTTACTTGAGTATCAGCCTTCAGTTCTGAGATTGCAACATGCATGTGACTGTTGTTCTCAAAACGTGGGACTATTTCTGGGTCATTATCTAATAAGAGCAAAATACTAGTTTAAAAGAGAACAACCAGAAACAACAACAACACAGGTAGCTTGCTCTAGTTAGTCTGGCATGGCAGGGCAAACATGCACAATGGACTGAGAGGCAAGGGTTTCTATCCCATCTTGCAGACCTAGTTGTCCATCAAGACTCATGCTAAATGCGTGATCCTCTTAAAGTTGAGAATAATGACTCTTACTTTTACAGGGCTGTTTGTGAAAAATCTATCACAGTACTTGGCACATAGGTTAAAAAGCAGTTGCAACTCTTCCTCCTATTATTTATATAAAATAGTGATGATTTTATAGCCTCGGCAATTAAAAAATTAATTTTGAGGAGCTGGATAGACGGCTTAGTGGTTAAGAACACACGCTGCCCTTGCAGCAAGGAACCCAGGTATGGTTTCTAGCACCCACATGAGGTAGTTCACAAATGCCTCTAACTCCAATTCTAGAGGAACCAATAGAAAGGCATTTTTAGCCTCTACAGGCACTTGTAGGCAAGTGATACACATATATTAATTCAGGCAAACATACATATAAAATAAATCTTAAAAGCAAACTTAAGTAAATATAACTTGCACATATATAAATTAGTATAGATTCAATCTGGTAGTTATTCATGCAATACCATATCCATGCAATACCAACTTCCTTGAACAAGAACTTGCCGTCAGCTGGATACTGGGTTTCCTGAAAATTTCTAATATTGGCTAAGCAGAGGAATATTCTTTTTTTATAAAATGTGGGGGATGGACCTATTCTGTGTCTCACTCTGGATATATAACCCAGCTCATCAGTCTATAATACAGGTATGATTTTTACCACTTTAATTAATAAAAGCTTTTCTTTTTTATAAATTTGAATCTTGGCCAGCAAAGTGTGCAGATTTGTAGTCAGAATATGATGGATGGAGAATATGAATTTGTCCTGAGGTCTTTCTGGGTTCCAAAAACAAAGTCTTTAAAGTTTTCTGAATGTGACTCCAAAACCTCTTCTTAGGAAAAACACCATGGTCTCCACGATGGTGTCTACACATACAGATTCAACCCCTTGTACCTGTTCAGCTGCAAAGCCCTGTTTAGCCAGTGTTCATAATGCATGGAAAAAGTCAAAGTTTGTGGCACTTATATTCTGGCTTGAGCTATTCTATATACCACCCTACTCCTCAAAACTGCTCCATGAAGTTCAAATCCTTTGCTATGAATGCATCTCTAGTAAAGACATCCTGCATTGGTGGCATTTGTGAGGCATAAAACAGTGAACAGTGGTACAAGTCACTTTTAGAAGAGAAATCATGCCCCCAACACCTCCTTTACCTAAAGCAAATAAGGCAAGTGTGTTTAACTGCAGAATAGGGACTTCTCCAAGATGGTGGAAATCCCATTTAGAACATGAGGTGAAAGTTTGCAAAATTCAAGAGCATCAAACAGTTCAGAAAAAATTAGGTGCAGTTATTAAACCCAAGTATAGTGATGCAAACCCACACCCAAATTCTATCAGCAGCAACTGCTAAAAAATGAGGGTTCTGTGTCTGCATGCAAGAACCGAAGGTGGTTAAAGTCAGGAAATAGCTCCTAAGAAGGCTTGGCATTTGCCCACAGCAAACCCAATGCTAAAACACTGAGCACCATCACGGGAGCATTTGAAAGGAGCTGAAATTAAATTACTGAAAGAAATGAAGGCAACACTACTGCTGCTGTTGCAGACTTTTTTCTTGCATGTTAATTTACAGCTTATATGCATAATTATAAAAGTTCATTTGTGTTTCTTCCTTTCTGCTGTTTGTTACCTTGTCCTTCTGGAGTTTCACCAAAGGGGTTCACTTCCACCTGAGTGGCGTCAATCTTCAGGAAGAGATGATACAGCTTTTTAATCTGGTCGGCTGCCTAAGTGATCAAGTGAGATGGAATTACACCCAAGCAATACAAGAAAGTTTATTTTGCTCCATTAACAGAATCTTAAAATTAGAAAATTATGTCTTTACTTTCAGTTATATTTTCTTAAGGGAAAAATTGAAGAACATAATTATTTTAATTTCCACTGCTATTCATTAGAAGATTGCTCAACTTTCCTCCAGACACTAAGAGAGACCATTATTAAGAAAACAAAATATTTTCTGTGTAGCCTAAAAGCACCATTAATCCTTTTGTGAATTATCATGTCCCTGTTAGTCATGTTAGGCTGCTGTATAAGCTACAATCACTAATACAAACAGGCTCCATTTAAGTAAAAAGGTAAACAGGCTTTTGAGAGTTTATAATGACAAGGTTTTCCTTATTATGCTGGAATAAAATGGTTATTATGTTCATCAATCCAAGCCCATAATCTGTAAAGCAATGCCTGAGTGTCTGTTGGAAACCGTGAGGCAGAAAGATGAAAGTCTCAAACAGAGCAGGCACAGAAGCGTGCAGCTCCCACTTGACTCGGCGGGTCCTGGAGGCAAAGACCACAGAGAGCATGCATATGCAAGCCCTCTAATATGTCCATGGCTCCAGTTAATCACTCATTCCTCTCAGTTAACCTGTCCTCACTGCTCGCATCAGGGCAGGCCGGGCTGTATCAGTGCTGCAGCTTGGGGCAGCACAGGTGTCAGTCATCATGACTCCAGAAGTATCCACACTGATGGCAAATAGGATAAGCCTGTGCAACTAAGGTTGCCTACAGGGTGGCACTCATTCTTGGCTCTGTTTCACTTCCCACCCACTAAGCCAGCCCTGCAGTGTGTACCATTGGAGTCACGTCGACCTGCTCCTTACTGGCATAACAGAGCACCTGACACCTGTGGGGCTAGTTTCCAGGTAGCTGGGCCAGCTAGCAGCTGTCCTGCCAAGGGGTAGAGGTGATGGGAGAAACAGGGTAGAAGCAAGGGGTCTTTCTATTCCTTCAGTCTTAACTCTCTCAGTTCCTACAATACCTATGAATGAAATCCCTAAATATAAATTCATACTAGGGTCACTACTGAAAGCTGGCCCAGGTTTGACTAAAGCATTTCTATGAATCTTATACTAACTATCTAAATTTTAACTATTTCAGGTCTATGTGAAAATTTCTAAAATCCTGGTTGAAATCTGATATATAGAAATAAATGAATGATTCCAATGTGTAAAACTAAAAAGTCTATTTTTTTTTCCAGCCAGGGATTCAAGATGGTTCCCAGACTGAACCCCAACTTACTCACGGTCTTTCTGTTTCGCCCACCCTAGGCAGTGGGGATGTCAGCATTTGCTAGTATACCAGTCCAAGACAGAATCTTTTTACTAGAAACATTTTTATGAGGAGGTAACAGATATAAACTTTATAAAGCTCCTCAGAATGTCAAGGTTTCTCATGATTCTATTTCCCAAACATAGCTTTCCAGATCCTTTAAGGCAGACACCAATAGCATCTGTTTTGTCTGAGATACATTCTATGCACATACTAAGATGCACACTTTCCAACTTTACAAAACAAACGCCTCTATCCTTATTAATAGAAGCCTTCACTGCCAAGATAAACAGGACATTATTTTAATTGTAGGATCATATTTAATTGTGTAGCTCTATTACCATTCATTATATTTATCACTTAAATAATGACCATATGGATTGTTTCTAATAGCTTCATTTAGTTGAAATGTCACCTCTCTTGTCTCTGTAATACATGTGACTAGGTATTTATGGGGTAAATCCCCACAGCAGAGCAGAATGGATGGACATATTGTATTCATTATTTATTGTATGTGTGTATGATTATATGCATGTGTTTGCATGTTTGTGGCCGTATGCAAATGTGTCTGTACATGAATGATGTGTTTATGTATATGAATGGCATGTGGAGGCCTTGGGAATTGTTCCTCTAAACTATGCATTTTGGTTTTGTTTTTTGCTTGTTTGTGACAGGCTCTCTGGATGGCCTGGAGACTCACCAAGTTGTCTAGACTGGGTAGTCAACATGACCCATAGATCCAACAGTCTCCACCTCCCCAGCATTTGGATGACAAGTATATGAAACAATGCCCCACTGTTTCTCAGGATTGAACTCAGTGCCTGGTGCTTAAGCACTGAAATCTCCCCACACCCTCAGAGCATTTTAAATCTGAATGGTTCTATTATAGTGCTCAGGGAACTACCCTGCACTCCCATAAGCCAGTCCAAAAAGACCTTTCACTCACAGCACCATCCAGCATCTGCATCACACTGGGCATGGCATGTGGGAGCAGGTGTTGTGTGTGGAGCTTTAACGAAAATCTCATATTGTGAATGAGTCTGAGCATCATTATAGCTCCTAAGACAATTTGAATTTCTTTTTTCTATGGATTTTGTATATTTTCCTGTTGAGATTTAGGATTTTTAATTATTAACTTAAAGGAAGTGTTACTATGTGAATAAAATTTTTTCTTTATTCCATATAAATTACAAATGTGTTTCTCTTTTGACATTCATCTTTCAACCAGGTTTGTGTTACTCCTGCTATATGGAAATCTAAGGACAATCATATCACTCATGTCTCAATGCTTCCGGCCTTTTGCCAAACTTTCAAAAGGTCAATTTCATTTTGGAAGTAGTTTAAAAGATCTCACAATTTATTCTCATTTATTGTTTCCTAGTTTCAATGTTGATACTTTTTTGAAGCCCACTAAACTATATTAAGTTATAAAGCCAGTCAACCACAAATTATGGCATGTGGGGATGGGCAGAAACCCCAAGAACATGGCAGAGACATGTCAAGGACTGCTGTGCCTCAGACCCATGCGAGTTGGCAAAGCCTTCCCTTGGTCTCTGTGCTAATGTTGCCAGAGTGTACAGGGAGCATCACCCACACCTTCCTCCAGCATGTTTACAGCCAGAGAATGTCCCTTACAGTGGACTCTTACATCAGAGGCTGGATATAAAATCAACTGGAGAGTTTCTGGCTTGTTGCTGTGTCTTTTGCTTAGTTGGTGTCACTCTATCAGAGCAAGCACAGCCCATCCAACCCTGGTTTTCCATGTGTGTCTGAGTGAGTACCAAGCTGTGCAAGATATGGCAAGTGAGTATCTTTCTGGGCTTGGGCTTTGTTTTTGAAGTTGGATCCTCTTACGTTGCTGGTGTTGGTCTCATATCCATAATCTCAGAGGATTGGGACATAGCCTCTCAGGTAGTTGAGAATATGTACATGTGAATACATGTGACTCCATGTCTAGGTTTTGATTTGTCACTTAGACAGCTTCAGTATACATGCATGTATACATGTGGGAGGGCCCTACTTACCCTACCTGGCTAACACTTAAGTGATTTAATGATTTAATCGATAAGGACAAAGTACATAGTAGAAATAACTTTAGGAACACAAATAAGATCTAATGCAACAATTAAAAAAAAAAAACAACTGTGGTAAACTATGCAGAATACAGTTTACCAAGGCAACCATTGCCAGATGTACACGCAGTCCCTTGGCACTGGATCATCTCTTCATGCCAGGACCAGTGACCTAAGTCTGTACAAATACTTGCTTTTCTCACATGTGTCCTCTGCTCATGACACCCTTGCACCAATCCTCATGCCTTAAAGCAGCATCCTGAATCAGAGACTCCTGTTTTTACACATGCTACAATCAGCTTTGCTGAGCACATGAACCATCCATCCTTCCTACTGTGCAAACAAACTGGGTATCCCTCAGTAAATTCCAAGCCATCCACATCTCATTCATTCTCATTCTTTTTGTCCCTCCCTACCCAATTCATGTATTCTAGGCCTGCAGTCCCTAGAGAACAGTGGTTACCTTTCAGAACTTTGGATATAGCCAAGGAAAGTAAGTAACATGCAATCAGTGCTTGCTCAGTGAGCAAATAAAGAGTCAAACCTATGAAGATGTCAGCCAGCCAGTGACTGTAAGACCCTGTCTTAAAGTTTTTATTTTTTCTTTCCTTTTCTTGATAAATTAACTTAAAAATATCTTGGCAATTTGGCTCCTTGGTGACCCAGAAAGGCTGCATATTCATCTTTGCTTTTCTACACAGCACATTCGGGAACAGTGTTTGGGCACCAGGGACACATTTATGCCATTTAAAAGCTAAAAATAACCCTTAATTTTCTCTTTACATATGGAGGTGGCAAGGGTGTCTTAGGATATATTTAATAATATTATCATTTGTGGAGCTCTCTACTGCGTTCATATGCTGAGCAATCCAACAGTGGGTGGGCAGCTTTTACCCCATCTAGGTTTATTCTGCTCCTACCTTCTGACAACTATCATTGATACCCTAGAAGCATTCAATGTACATAGCCTAGACATCTGATTTCACTTAATCTTACACATGCCAAAATGCTTCAGAAGTACACGATATAATGTGTGGTGTACTGTGCAGTGAGTTGTGACAACACAGCATTGACCAACATACTTACTGTGATCAGGAATAGGATCTAGCAAAGGGACTATAGAACAATGGAGAAACACACATATGTAGTCACAGAGGATGCGCACAGGTGACTAAATACATTTGGAATCAAATGTGGGACCAAATAACTGCAACACCATGACTTCCTAAGAGACTGGCTTTCAGGGACCAACATCTCTACATAAGCAGCCTTATATATGTCTTTTCAAGTGGCAAGTGTAGTTAACAGACTCATTCTAACATGAAACTAATCAGTACAGCACAGAGCCCAAGATTCGCCCAGCATTTTCCTGTGAGCAGACTGCCTCCATAGCACCTCTCAATCCTGTTCTCTAGATGTCTGTTGAATGCTGGCTGTTTTAGTGCAGGGAGGCCTGCCTTTCTTCTACCATCTTTACTTTCACTCCCATCTTCTAATGAGTGTGGTCTTCCCTTCCTTACACACTTTTGAAGTCTTGTTCCACTTTATCCTTCTTTGACTTCTTTACTGTAACAATCACACTTTCAGAGATAGAATTAAAATCAGAAAGCTGAAGGCAGGAAGAAATCAGTGAAAAAGCCCCTGTTCCCATGCTAAATACAAATTTTACGTCTCATGTCCAAAGATTCAACTAACCACAACTAGAACTAAGATAGGGCTGGCCAGCTGACACAGTGACGAGGATTCTTCCTGCCAAATGTCATGACTGGAGATCAATCCACAGAGCCCACATGCTGGAAGAGGGAAATGATTCTGCAAATAGTCCTATGATGATGCACAGCATGGCACATGCATTACATACGTACAAATAAATAAAATACTAAAGAAAATATTCTAAATGAATACTGAATCTTCTCTGATCACCTGGGTCTTTTTCTTGTTATTATTCCCCAAGCAATAAAATAAAGTAACTGTTAACAGAGCACTGATATTTGTAGGGGTATAGGATGCCTGGGTGAGACTGTGTGTCAGTTATAAGCCAAACACTATGCCATTTTCCAACAGGAACTTGAAAATAAGTTAGATTTCTGTATTCTCGGGGATACTGATGGCAGCCTCTTTGGGTACTGTGGGAGAACTTCTGTACAACCATTGGGCAGCCCCAGGCCAGTGAACACTGGATGCATACAGTCACTAAGGAAGCCTCTTGGGATGACAGAGAGGGAAAGGCAGGAAAGCAGACAGAAGTTCTGACTTAGCATGGAAGGAAGCCTGCCTGTGCCATGGGTCAGACCAAAGGCAGAAATGGATGCTCAGGATAGATTCTGTACCCCCAAAACTTGGAGCATCATTTTTTTGTCCTCAGAATCAAAAGATAAGACTACTAAATTGGTTATTTTAGTTGTTCTCAGTGAAATATTGCCTTCATGTTATCAACATTATTTCAAACAGCCACTGGCTACAAAAGAATAGCAAATAGTCAATTAACGTGTATTGTTAATAAACACAATGATAATCTTGATTACTTGTGGGGCTGAGGAGAAAATTCAGAGTCTTATATGTGCGAGGCAAGCATTCTACCACCAAGCTGCAAACCCAGCAGAGAACTCTTCTTTAATGGAGTACTGTCAACAACTGCTCTCACGCAGTACTGAACTCAATCAAAGCAATATACTTCTCAGATAGTACATTATTCCCATTATACAGATGCTGGAAATAAACTTCCAACAGAATGAACATGTATATATATATATGTCAAACAGCATCAGTAATGCTATAAGAAAATTTAAAAATTTAAAAAAAATTTAAAAAAAAATCTGGGGCCGTAGTTTAGTGAGCAGAATGCTTGCCTACCATGCACAAAGCCCCTAGTTAGATTGCTAGCATCATGTCTACCAGGCATAGTGGTGCATGCCTATAATCCCAGGGCTCATGAAGTGGGACCATGGGGCTCAGAAGTTCAAGACCAGCCTGAGATATATGAGACCCTGTCTGAAAATCACAGTAACAAGTATCAACAAACAGCATGAAGTTTAGGTACCAGCTTGGAGCACACATACAAACCTCTATCAAATGCATATATGTGTGTGTGTATGTATATATATATATATATCATAAATTTATAGAACACACCTGCATCATATATTTGTATACACATATACAATCATATATACATATATAAGTATGCATACACATTATAAAACTGCAGCGCACACACCTCTACTATACATACATACCCCCTCATATATATGTATGCATATATACCTCTAACATACAAATGTATGCATGCACACACATATTATATGCATATATCCAGAAACACATACACATCATAAAATTACAGGCATATACTATCAGTTAGTTACACACATGTACACATATGTATATATCTAGATACAAGTCTATCATATACACAGATACATACACACATCTCTATCAAATATATGTACATATATATGCCTCTACCACATACACATTCATACATATATCTTTCTACCATACACACACACACACCTCTTATCAGATACATTCACATACATCATAAACATCACCTCTTAAAACATCAGGAAATATTTTCATTATCTTAAACAATTTGGGGAAAGATTCAAACACAATCACCTTGTTTTCTGTCAGTCACAAACATCAGCAGCAATTAAACAAGTTACTGCAATATTTTCTGAAATGAGGCATACATACTGTTGCTCAATGCCTTATGTACCTGATTTTTCAAAGGCCCGA
Source organism: Ellobius talpinus (assembly GCA_001685095.1). Lineage (NCBI taxonomy): Eukaryota > Metazoa > Chordata > Mammalia > Rodentia > Cricetidae > Ellobius > Ellobius talpinus. The sequence goes on along the minus strand of LOJH01004481.1, from coordinate 9,055 downwards.
GGAAGCCCAGATTTTCTGCCATCCGCTGGGCCTGGCTATCCTTTATCCCTTCAAAAATGTCAATCTGCTCCTAGTAAAAATGTATCAAATGAACAAAATTCAGAAGTCAAGTAAGAAGATTTAAACCTCAACGCAAACGTTTAGTATTTACTGGTAAATGAGTAATTAAAGTACGGCACCCTTCCATAAAGCTCTGAGCGAGGCTACTGTCGCTGCCTATAGGCTACGTTTTAATTAGCAGGCCAGCTATGGAACAGCCCTTCCAAAACTACATAATTCTTCAAGGTGGCACGCTGACAAGATGATCTGAAGCCAGTTTTCACTTTTAATTACTACACAGATGGCATTGATGAATATTTAGTCAGTTAATTTTTCTGATATCTTTTGGAAGGCATCCAAAGAAAGGCTTTCCTGCCTAATACTGCTGTTAAGTCTGGAGTTGTCATACACAGGTTAAATATTATCTTATGACTTGAGCACTTTATTCATATGAAAATTATTAATAATACTTTCACTCTACAAAGAGCTGTTCTGTGGAAAACAATGAATGCTCTTCATGTGCATTACTTCATGCATTATATTAACAAATGGGATGGTTTTAGATAATGTGAGTTTTGAAAATGGCTAGACATTATGAGTAAGCCTGTGTATAAAGCTTCAATTAAACTTCCAAAGCAGTTCATTTATCTATGTAATACTGATGAGAATATTTTTAAAACAATTACTGAAGTGTGGGTACAGTATATAGAAAAGCCAATCCAGAAAATAGGATTCTTCCCCTATTTAAGGGGGAAAAAAACAATTTCTAAGGAAATAATATTTCTTGTAGAAAATGTTAATGGAATTAGACATTAAGAGCCCATATTAAAAACTCGGTTCACAGTTTCAAATGTTCAGTAGCTAAGAATGGTACCTGAGTATTTCTGCATATCACTCCAATTAATCCTCAGGATGCTAGTGCAAAAACCACTGCATCATCATGACTTACTTTCAAAACTGAGGTTTAAGGCTTGTGACAGACTTACTTCCTACTTGAATCTGACTACAGATCTCTGAAACCAGTCTTTTCAAGGACTGAAAACAATTGGGCAGGATACAGACCTCTGAATGCCTACTTCAATGTGGACAGTCTGTAAAGTTTAATATCTTCTGCCTACTTGATGGGGTCTAGATTACAGAAGAGGTAAGTCTCTGGGCAGGCTTGTGAGGGTGTCCCTAGGCTAAACAAACTGAGGAGCAAACACCCACTCTGAATGTGGCAAGTACCATTTCATGGGTCAGGGTTGAGAGCTAGGAAAGGAGACAGTGAGCTGAGCACCAGCATTCATCCCCTCTGCTTCCTGACTGTGGAGCAGTGAGACCTGCTGCCTCAAGCTCCTGCTGCCTCAAGCTCCTGCCACCATGCCTTCTGCACCATGGCAGACAGCGTTCTCAAACTATGGGCCCCAATGAACCCTTTGTCAAGATTTTGTCACAGAAAGAAAAGTAACTAATACAGAGACTCATCCACATCCAGTTACACAAGAGGCAGTGTCTGGACCATACCCAGGGTTAAAGGCAGGGAGGCAATCTGGCAGAAATGGGGACACAACAGTGTTCTCCTGTTGTTAATTATTGGGTCAGGTTGGACAGAAGGAAATGATATGGAAGGAAAAGGCAGGAAGGAACAAGAAGGAAGAGAGGGGAAAGGGAAGGAGAAAAAGGTTTTGGATACTGGACACTTAAATTCTGCCTGACTTCCAGTCAGTTTCCACTTAGACTCAACACCTCATGCCTCAGGTCCATTGCTCCCTGCCTTTGACTCCACATTAGATGCTGAGCAGCTACTACCCTAACAATCAGTTAACATGGCCAGCTAATCAAACATACCTTAAAGATGAGTTCTGGACTGGAAGCTGCCACTTCTTCAATATCAACGCCCCCCTGGGGGCTGCCTACTATCACAGGACCATTGTGGGACCGGTCCATCAGAATAGCCAAGTAGGTCTCTCTAGAAATGTCCAGGGCCTCAGCAACCATCACCTAGCAAAAGAATGAAAAGTTCAGTTAACTTGGCATCAAACATATTGGAAATCCATGCCCCTCGCCACAAAAAGCAAACAGCATTGTTTCTAGGCTCTTGACATGCAGCAAGGCAGTGTCCAGAGGTCTGAGACTTCTACGTAAGGGCACAGGGTCTCCTGTCACCTCCTCAACTGATCTCGTCACTGTGCTCAAGTGGCAGGTATCTGGTTTGCCTCAGGAAGCCTTCCCACTCTCGCCTTAGTTTTTCTTTCTGGTGACTCTCATTTGAAGAAAACTCCAGGGACACAGCTGTTCTAATCTGACACACTAACAGGACATATATATTATTACACTGGCTTTTCTCCGATGCCAATGGTATAAAGCCAGGCTTGATTATCAAAGAAGAGATTTTTTTTACAGTATACTGATGTTGAATATATTTATAAATTTCTTTGTATTAGATGGATGTAATTTATATCATTTTGGATTCTCTATAACCATAATATTTGTTCATTTAAAATGATGTAGTCACTGGACTTGATGCACAGGCCTGTAATTAGAACTTTGAGGAGGCTGAGGCAAGAGGATAAGAAAGTGTGATCTGGTTAGGCTACAGACTGAAGGTGAGGCTAGTCTGGGCAGCTAACTGTGACCATGACTTAAAAAAAAATGGGGGAAGGGCATCTTGGTGCTCAATGGTAGAGGGCTTGCCTAGCACGAAGAGTTCAATCCTCAGTGCCAAAATAGGAATAGAAAAAAAGCAAGAACCAAGGCACAGGTCAGCTATAGAGGACCTGCTACATGTTTAGCAGTTATAAGGCCCTGGGATCAAACTTCAGCAATAATAATAATGGTAAAAACAAAACAAAAAACACAAAGCATATAAACTGGATACTGAATGCAGCCTCCTGCAGCACAGCCCCCTCATATCCAGATTCCTTGACCCCAATTGTCAAAATGGTACTCTGGTCACTAGAACCTCTGTAGTACTTAGGAAAAGATGTCCCTTCCTCTGGGAGGATATGACATCACTTTTTAGGACCAATCAGAGGCAAGTGGGGTGGAGAGAATTGATTCTCTGGTCACTTCTTCACCAAGCATCTTTTTCTAAACAATTCCAACAAACGTCAGAACAACTCTCATGAGCTTAGTTCTTTTCATTTTTATCTGTAAGCGCTGCAGTAGCGAAATCATTTCGCACATGGGGTCACATCACACACATTATAATGCCTTGCTTTTGTTTTTGAAATTATTTTTATTTTTGAGACCTTACTACATAACCAGTGATGACCCAGAACTTCTGATCTTCCTGCCTCTACTTCCCAAGTACTGAGAATATAGGCATGTGCCAGCATGCTCAGCTTACACAGTGCTGGGGGTCAAACCCACAGTTCTGTGCATGCCAGGCAAGCTCTCTACCAAATAAGCTACAGACCGTGCCATTTTAAAATTTTTAACCCCACAACCTGGATGCCTTTGTAAGATTTTTCTCTTTCCATCTTGACTATACAATACTTAAATGTTAATATTTATTTAACCATATGCATGTGGCTATTTATATGGACATCAAATTTCACAGCTGAAATGCTGCCCTAGTCATTATTTTGAATATTTATCTCTCCTCCTTGTTTTATTCCCTGTAAAATTAAAATGGCTTGGTCTTGCATGGAATATTTAAGATTTCAATTAGTACTGTCAAGTTGTGTAGACGTAAGACACCAAAGTTGCACTGGAGAGGTTATTTCAACTTACAGAAATCCAACCAGAATGGTGGAAATACCTTGGCTGAAGTTTTAAAGACCAAAAACAAAATATTGAGACAAGAAATGTGGCTCAGTTGTATAGCACATACTCAACAATGAGGCCCTTCATATAACTCCCAAGACCCATCACCTTTTCCTAATTCTCACAAATGAACCTTTTCTTGGATAATGCTAATGTCAGGACTGTTACAAACCCAGCCTGATTTCAAGCTGCTTGTTCTTTAAATGACAAAAAGTCCAACCACCTATCAATGACTCTTCTCCTGGCCTTCGGGATGACAAAAACCACCAGCTCCCAAATTCATTGCATGAGAAGTAATGGACCACTGCAAACTCCAGTCCTTCCTTTTCAATATGATGGCAATGTGTAGCTTTCAGAAATAATATGAAATTCACCTTTATAAGCATCAACACACTTTAGGAAATTAAAACGATCATGTCTTCTAAAGGTTTCTTTAGAAGGACAGAGAGATGCTTTACGAAATTTGGTAGGGACAAAATAAAGATGAAGGTAGGAATTAGAAATTTTGGGTGCAGTACTATAACTCTGTGTGTGTGAGGATAATAACATGCTTGCACAAGCCAACGAGGATGCTTGTGCCCTGTTCTATCACTCTCAGACTTACTTCCTGGAGAAAGAGTGTCTAGCTGAGTGTGGAACTAGGCTGGGAGGCAGTAAGCTCTAGCAAGTCTCTGTTCTAACTCCTATAATGAGGAGATTACAAACAAGCATAGCTTTTTTACACGGGTGTAGAGATTTGAACTCAGGTCCTCATGCTTGCAGAGCAAGAGATCTCACCCACCTAGCCCTTCCATCATCCCTCAAGCTTAGCATATAGTCTAATACAGAGTTAGTCTAGTGAGATAATCATTGTCAGTATTCTTAGAAGCCATACAACATTCTAATTATTCAGGACAAGTGTCATTCAAGAGCCTTGTTCTTCATCTTTTGAAACACTAACTGCACTAACTGATGTGTTCTGCATTCCTTCACACTTCAGTTTGGAAAGACAGGCTGCTTTCTCCAACATTTCCTACTTGGTAGAAATAATGTCTTATAGGAAAAAAAACAGGAAAATTATGCTTAGTAATAGATAATTCAAGAAAGTCCACACAAAGACCCAGTGTTTTCTTGTGTTATGAAACCATGTGTGACCCACGATGCTGAAGTATCTAGGGATTGTTACAGACAACTATGAAGGACTCCATAACACATGCATCCTGGAGGAAAGGAGCTGAATTTCAAAAGAGCTTCATTTGAGTTCTACACAGATTATCCTGGTGGGATCCCCTGGATTTCAAAATATCTTTACACTCTTTGATCAGCATATCACTCCTCCTTCTCACCATGCTACTCAAACTGGAAGTCTGAGATGAATACCAACGGGTAAAATAGTCATAATGTAACTGCAGAGAGTTTAAGATTTCTAGGAAATTACTTAATGTTATGTTTCCTACAAAGTAGTAACTGTTACTGGTGACAGTGATCAGAAATCCCAAGAGAAGTACTGCATCACACTCCATTCCTGTACCAAGAACATGGAACACAACTGCACAGAGTCAAACAAAAATGCCTGGTATATACCAACATGTACATATGTGTATGTATATGTGCATTAAATAGCACCATGAATAAACTTAGATTAAAGGTTCCTATATGTCTGTAGCTTCAGCTCCAGGATGTGGAGTGGACTATAACTTTTTTCCCCTTTTTGGCTTACTCCTCCACTGCATTCAGATAAAACTTTACATATGAGAAAACAGGAGGAATTAGATTACAAAGAAGAAAGCAGTGTGATTAGGAAGCTTGAGGTCTAAGAGAGCATTCAGGGCTGAGTTCCACCTCATAAGTTGGATGTTGGAGGAACTGGTAACCCAGGAAGGCCCAGGAGCACAGACAAAGGTGCCCCTGGGCCGCAGGGTTTCTCTGCAGATATCTACCAAACATTAGCAGGCAGTAATTTCATCAGCAGGAACATAGTAAACATGTGAACATAAATGAGCATGTGAGATTCAAAGTCCAATCCCAGGAATAATTGTTACTGATAAAAAGGAAGAAACATTAGGTGCAAATCTAAATTTAAACAAAATGCATCCCAAGCCTATATTCTAAGTTCTATGTAAGTGTGAGAGCAGAATCAAGGCAGAGTTAAGAAAGAGTGTTCTTTTATGGACTGAGGCTTAACAAAGCAAACACCGATTCTCCCCAAACTAATAGAGCGATTTAACACAATTTCTCTTGAAAGCTCGGCAGGTTTTTTGTTTTGTTTTGTTTTGTTTTTTTTCTATCAAAGAAGGCAAGATTACCTAAGAAGTGTATGCTAAGGAACAAGAACAGGATAAAATGAACTGAGAAATAAGAATAAAGTGATAAGACCCAGTACCCACAAGAACTTACTACATTGGTATAGCAGATCAGTAGTAGACACAGGGAACCTATGAAACATGGGCAGCTAATTTTTGACAAAGGCACAAAAGCAATACAATAAAGGGGTACAAATACAAGTGAACACCTACAGGCAAAAGCAATAGCAAAACAAAACCCACTGGCCTTAGTCTGTCACCATAATCAAAAGAAACTGACCAAAACATACACACACAGACACACACACAGAGACAAACACAGACACACACACACAACATAAAAATAAAAACCATTAGGAAGTTAACAAAGAACCTTGTTCTTAGACTGTATACCAAGAGTCCAGTCCACAAAAGAGCGTGGATATTTAGACTATATCAAAACTCAGTATTTTTGTTCCACAAAAGATGAGTATGTGAAGCACAGCAGACCCTGCTAACTCACAGGACATACACAACAAGCCAAACTGAGCCCTCTAGCCTTGCCACGGAAGGCACTTAGAGTCTGCTGGAGCCCACACTATGGTTCATTGTCCCTTTAATGCTATGACAGTGAGCACAGCCTTCAAGGAGAGCCTACAAAGGACAAAGGAGCAAACGAGAAGGTGCCTGACATCTGTAGAAATAGGGTATATGCAATTATAAAACAGATGAGATAGAACTACACAGTTACAAAATGGGTAAAACTGTAAATGCTGGCCAGAAATTGGAGAACCCTGGTCTGTATGCTGCAGACAGCATTGCGATGCCATCAATTTGCCAAAAATTTGGCAGTTTCTAAAATAAAGCAAAACAAAATCAACTGAACATACAACTACCACGCAACTCAAAATCTATCCCCCAAATAAAGATTCTATCTATACAAAAATCTGTTCATAAATGTACAGAGCACCTCTATTTGTAGCAGCCCAACCTGAAACATTGATCAACAGATGACTACTTAAACCATTGTGGTATATGCACATTACAGAATACACTACACAGCAATGAAAAAGACAGTCTCCACGAATCTCCAGAAAATTACGACAAATGGAGGCTAAAAGCTCATTTCAAAGATTTCATTTCTACAACATTCTAGAACAGCTTGTGTCCCCTCAACATTCATGTACTTACCTCATCTCCACTGAGATGCTGTTTAGAGACAGATCTTTGAGAGGGGAACAGATCATGAGAGAGAAGCCCTAGAGATGGGGTTTGTACTCTTTTAAATGTTAACTCAGAGTTCTCTCACCCTCCCAACTATGTAGGAACACAACAGAAATCTGACCTTCTTCTCACCAGGCATTAAAGCTGATGGAGACTTTATTTAGACTTTCCATTCTAGCAGATGGTGAGAAAAGAATTTTACTTATGTACAGCCCAGTCAGGGTGTAGTAGTTTTTACACCTACCTTTGTGGACAGAGACACAAACATGCAGTGTTCTGTTAGCTAAGACTTTAGGCATGTATTAACTTATTTAAATCATAACACTCAAACAGCATGCTATTACCATGAGAAAGACAGGCAGTGGTGACATATGCCTTTAACCCAGCATGAGGGAGGCAGAAGCAAGTGGATCTCTAAGTTTGAGCCCAGCTTGGTCTATACAGCAAGTTCCAGGACACCCAAGGTTACATGGAGAAGACATGTCTCAAACAAACAAACAAACACAAAAAGAAAGAAAAGAAAAGAAAAGAAAGAAAAGAAAAGAAAAAGACAGGACAGGAAAGGAAAGGGAAGGGAAGGGAAGGGAAAAAGTGAGTCCTGACCAGAAAATGCTGGAATATCACTAAGCACAACAGAGAAAATGTACAGGGAACTTCATGGCTGATATACTGGAACAAAACAAAAAGAAAAAGACAGGACAGGAAAGGAAAGGGAAGGGAAGGGAAAAAGTGAGTCCTGAGTAGAAAATGCTGGAATATCACTAAGTACAACAGAGAAAATGTGCAGGGAACTTCATGGCTGATATACTGGAACTCAACACCAAGTATGGCACCTGGGCATCTCAGTACCACACTCAAGTCTCAAATTTAGGATGATCACAAGTTAAGTTTATCCTGGCTCTCTCCAAGGTCCTTACTTTAAACCCTGAACTCGGCTTTGCTCAAGAGAGAGGCAGCAGGCACCAAATACCCTGGAAAGGGGGAAACTGGGATCCTGTTGTCCCTTTATCTGGGACCATCAATGGACTCTCTCCAGATGCATACCTGGAAAATTAAAGGCACAGTCAGCTGTGAAGCACACAGCCTTCCCAGAATATTCTGAATCTCACTGGCACACGGTCTATGAAACACTAAAAACAAACGGCTGTCGTTAATGTGCTGGATAACACAGACTGCCCTCCCTGACTGAAGACTATGTTTCCAACAAAAAAAGGAGACAGAATCGCATGTCCTGACTTGGGGAAAAGTCTAGCACCTCAGTCACTTCTCCAGCAATGTGTGCAGAATCAGTAGTACAGGTCACTTTCTGCTGCATAGCATCTTTGAGACTCTAGCCTAAGCTACAAAAGAAAAACATGTTTCCCAAACAAAGGAAGCAGGCCAATTGTAGTGATGAGGTGAGCTCCTTGCTGGAGCCGGGCGGGACGAAAAGCAGGCCTGCTCTCCCCTATCACTACAGAGTGGTGCTCCAACGTG
>LOJH01004480.1:11953-41551 GCA_001685095.1 Ellobius talpinus | reverse complement strand
CTATCTATCTATCTAAATATCTATCTATCTATCTATCTAACTATCTATCATATTTATTATATATATGGAGAGAGAGAAAGAAACCCAGCTTATTAGAATGGCTTACAGGCTGTGGTCCAACTAGCCCAACAATGGCTATCTACCAATGGAAGATCCAATAATCCAGTAGTTGTTCAGTTCATGAGGCTGAATGTCTCAGCTGATCTTCAATATACACGGGAATCCTGAAGAAGTAGGCTCTAATGGCAGTGAAGGAAAGGACTTGCCAGTAACATTTAGAGAAAGTAGGCACAGACAGTAAGCTCCCTTCTTTCATGTCCTTTACATAGGTTGCCGTCAGAAAGTGTGGCCCAGATTAAAGACGGAACTTTAAAGGGTACAGATGGAAGGGGTATTTCCCACCTCAAAATATGCAGATTAACAGTGGGTCTTTCCTCTTCAAATGACTTAATTAAGAAAAAAATCCCTTATAGGTGAATCTAGATCTTTGGGTTTTAGTTAATTTTAGATTTAGTCAAGCTGACAACCAAGATTAGTCATCCATGTCAACTTGACACACAATCATATCACCTTAAGTAAAACTTACTTTCCGATTAAAAGCAATAACCAGGACATAATTATGCCAAAAGTGATGTAGCTATCACACATACAATAGCAAACACATTATGTATTAAACCAAATAATAATTATGCCTAACATGATATTACTACCCCTCATATAATGGCAAACATAAACTTTACAATAAGTAACTATATCCCTTGGGGGGCACTCTTTTAGTAACTCAAACTTAATATTCTCTTAATTGGTGTTACATTACATGATAAAGAGATAAAAGGTGAAAACAAAAATACATTCTTGACAAAATATGTCAGAAACACTCATGTCAATTTCAGTCCTCATTTCTGAAGCTGGTCACGTGACCTTAGCTGGTATTTATAGTTACCTTCCTCTACTACTCATTCTTTATTTCCACCACCCTCAGCAAGCTCCTCAACAGGTCTTGGCTCTTTTCCTAGAGGAGTGACCTATAGCTTCATTCCTGAAGGTTCTGTGCCCTTTGTCTTTCTACCTGGATTAGGATGTTGAGTTTCCCATGGACTTTTATCACAGGATGTGGTAGCACCAAGAAACACCTTAAAAAATGTTCTGCACTCCAGACATAATCTTTCTTGCCTCCATTGTGGATAACCAATATAATTTCCCCTTGGTAATTTGGATCATTCACCCCTCCTAACATTGTTACTCCTTTTCTTAGCCTGTTGGCTTAAGGGTATTAGAAGGTCAAAGTGGCCAGATGGGAGTCTGAGCTTTCAGTTCAATGGAAAGTTTCCTGATCTTTTTGTATCTTCTTGCAAGAGCACCCTCAGCTTGAACCAAAGTTCCTAGGTCATGGGAATACGGAAGCAAAATTTTCCTAGAGGGCCACTGCAGGTGACAGTGACTGGGTGATTGGAGCTATTCTGTTGTCCACTCCTCTATTTCTGGACTTCTTGGTCCATATAGTTGGTGCATATTGAAAACACATACTGCCTTTTGGAGAACCTACCAGGTTGTTACTACATGATATGCACTATAACTGTGTCTTCAAAAGGTCATTCCATCTTTATATCAGACCAGATGCTTCAGGATTGTGCAGAACTTATAGACCAGTGGATTCCATGATTGTAGACCCACAGTTGCCCTTCTCTGACTATGAAGTGAGTTCCTTGGTCAGAAGCAATACTGTGTGGAATACCACGATGATAAAGAAGGCATTCTATGAGTTCATAGATGATAGTTTTGGAAGAAACATTATGTACAGGAAAGGCAAATCTATAACCAGAATATGTACCTAATTCCAGTAAGGACAAAGTGTTTTTTCCATGGAGGAATTGTTCCAAAATAGTCATCCTGTCATCAGGTCACTGACTGCCACCCCAGGGAATGTTGCCATATCTGGAGATCAGTGTTGGTCTCTGCTCTTGGCAAATCTGGCACTCAGCAGTAGCTGTAGCCAGATTAGTCATAGTGAGAGGCAGTCCATGTTGTTGAGCCCATGCATAAACCCTATCTCTACCACCATGGCCACTTTGTTCATGGGGCCTTTGGACATTGACAGGGATGGTTAGGGAAAGAGGATAACTACTCTCAGAATGAGTTGTCCTATCTACTTGTCTTCATCTGAAGTCACCTTTTAGTGAGCACTTCTATGGGACAGGCATCTTCACATGATATATAGCTGATTGATCTTTTATTCATTTTGCTTTGGCACCAATGTATCTAAGATGGAGATCAGTGCAGAAAGGGTTCTCAGCATTCTGCACTGGAGCCAGTAAGATGGAATAATTAAATTAATGGTTAATTGTCACCTCAATGTAAAGTTCATATACAAATATAGAACTCATGACAGATGCCACATCTGAAGATATTTAAGTCATCCATACAGAGGAGAGATCACTTATAAATAAACTGTAGTATGTTTCATTCCTAATATGGAAATATTCTAATAAAATATGAGTTACACACACAGAGAGAGAGAGAGATACAGATAGGTAGATAGATATAGAGGTAGATAGACTGTACCCAATTAATTAAAGAACAAAGTTAGGGATCAGGTGTCTGGATCTACTTTTCTGTGATTGTCATATGGTTTTCAAAAATGGCTGCTCAGAGGTTTTTCTCTTCCCTATACACAGACATTCACAACTTTTCAGATAAACAACCATAGTCCATTTCTCTTTCCCTTGAATCAAGGTTCCTTCCAAATTTGTTTGGATTAGGAACATGTAGGCAGATTTGGTGCAGTGCCATTTCAGGCCCATATTATAAGAGGAATTTCCTCTTGTGCTTCCTCTCTTTTGGGAAAGAGACTGCTGGGTAAGAAGTCTGATTGCTCTATGGCCTCAGTACCCAGAAAAGTCAGAGATAGCTATGTCCAGAGGCTACATGGGACTTGATCCAGTCCCTAGCTATATTGCATACAAACAAGGCACTGGAAATTTGAGCAAAGAAATCATTTGGATGTTTCAGCCCCAGAAAATCCTATGTGGTAAGAAGAACCATCAATCTGAGCACAGCCTTGATTGAAGGCACTTGAGTGAATTATAACACATTAATTTTAGGGTGTTTAATTAATTACTTAGTATGCAAAAAGCATGCCCTCACATGACATGGTAACGTGCAGGGCCAAAAAGATGACCTCTCCTTATAGCCTTTCCCTCTAGCGAGTGATTCTTTCCTGGAGTCCTTCAAGTATCTCAGATTGCTGTTGGAGCCCAAATACACGTCAATTACAGGAGTAGCTGAAAATGGCACTTTCTGTGCTCACATAGGAAGGAGGTGGCTCTTCCAGCAAGAGGAAAGAATGGGAAGACACGACTTCGTGGTTCCGGAGTGAACCACCATTGGTGTGTCCTCCCCTGGACCAGAACCCTGAGGCTCGGGGTAAGGTGGAACTCCATACGGAAGTGAAGAGCAATGGGACAGCTAGGAAGGCAGCTGCCGTGAGCTCCAGGAAGACAGGTTCAGAGGGTTAGCTCTCTCCAGTAAGCGCTGCGGAGGCTTTCAATAAGTTACAGCCTGCAGTGACCGTAGGATTTAACAATCAAGGAGTCACGGAGGGCCTGGGAAATAAACGTAATGATCTAGTAAAGTTGGAGATCGAATTGTCATGAGAGGTGGATGGGTGACAGCTGAGAGACTAACAGAAGTGGTTTGGAGCATAAACCTCTCGCAGGGCTGGCTGCCTGGCTTGGAAATGAAGAGGACTTTAAACGAGGAAGCAAGCATGCTCCGCTTTTATGCAACTGAATTCTAAGTAGTTTGTTCATTAAGTGCTTGCCCTGTATGGATCATGAATTCCTTCACAGTGTGGTACTCAGAACAGAGTTCTGGCCTTAAGCACCATAAATACCTTCTAGGGGAAGGTGTTCAATAAACCTGCGAATGAGGAGAGAGTAAAGCCCAGGAGCTAGAGCTGAGTGAGCCAGGCAGGAGTGAAGGGGATAGGACATGAAGGGCCGAGGGGTTTGTCTTAACCAACATGCCCAGAGGACAGCTCACAATCTGACACCACTGGAGGGATGGGATGGATCTACAGAAGAACGAGCAGAGGCAGGCGGATCTCAGTGAGTTCAAGGCCAGCGTGGTCTACAAAGTGAGTACCAGGACAGTCAGGACTGTTACACAGAGAAATTCTGTTTTGAAAAACAAACGAACAAAAAAAAAGAGGAATTTGCTACATTGCCTTCCTGTCAGGTCTTCAGTGAGGCAGTTGCCTTAACATTTTGGCCATGAACAAGTAATCCATCTAAAATGAGACTAAGGAAAAATGCTTAATGCCAAGACTGCTCCCGAACCCCGAGCGTCACAGTTGGTAGCAGGACAAGCTTGCTGAACAGTGTACAATCCACACTGTACTTCTGTCCTTTTTTTTTGGCTGTTGCTGGCACTACAGAAGCACCAAACTGCTAATAACTGTCGAATGCCTTAGGAACCAAGGGTTACAGTGTTTGGAAAACACGACATAGCTACAAATAATCTGTATGCTATAGGATTTAAACTTTTTTATTGTTTCTGAGAAAGAATGAAGTAATTGTAGACTATCAGCCCCTCCCTGCCCAGTGCTTTTACTTCCATAATGCAAGAAGGAAAACATTTTGAAAAATATATGAGCAGATATGGTTTTCTGCATATTTAAAATGAAATTGCTCAATCCATCAAGATATTTTCCCTAAGAGAACTGATTGGAAGGGGTGACGTGTGTCTCTTGCTTTTGAGAAAAGCCAGAGCGGTACTATAAATTGACTCTCATTTTCTGAGCTGTCTGTTTGAAAGGAAGTTTTCATTACTCCCCTCTGGGATGCTGTGGTGATTTTCCATTCTGTAGGATTCTTTCCCAGCTACTCAGTGCCCCTTCCTCTATATGTCTGCTCCTCTCTTCAGCAGCACATGTTTGCCTGCTGTCTTCCCAGGCTGTGTTCCTGCCACACCCATGCTGTTCATTCTCAGTCTGCTGTGATGCTGTCGTTAGGTCAGAGTTACTGGAACTTTCCATCCTCCTCCTCTGTCTAAATAGAAACAAGCTTCCATTTTTGAAATATACCACAAGGTCTGGAGAGATGGCTCAGCAGTTAAGAGCACTTGCTGCTCTTCCAGAGGACCAAGGTTTGGTTTCTAGTACCCAAGTCAGGCAGCTCAGAACCTCCTGTAATTCCAGCTCCAGGAAAATTAATGCCCTCTTCTGAGCTGTGCAAGCACCTGCACACACAAGACTGCATTTGCAGATTCATACACACATAAATAAAAATTCATACATACACATAAATAAAATTCATAATTGAAAATAATGGAGTTTCCAAATGAGAGGCCAGAAAAATGGCTCAGTGTGTAAAGGAACTTACCAGTTCCCACAAGGTGTCCTTTTCCCTCCACATGCTTGCTGTAGCATACACACTTTCACAAGTGCACACATAAGAAGTAAATAGAATGCATTACATTTTTCTGATTTCCAAATGAGAACACGAAGCTATGGAAGTCATCTTTATAACCTTGGCACCACTTTGCTTGCTTCCATAAACCTAAAACGGATAGAATCCCTGAAATGTAGCATTGAGAACTTGAAACACACTATTCAATGAAATGTCAACATGCAGGCATCTACCTAAAAAAATACAAGATGAGTCTCAATAACTGGTGAAGTTAGGAGGTAAGAAAGTGGACCAAAGAAGCCCAGGTAGAAGCTTGTAGCAAGACAATGGGCACCAGCCCCAAGGAGACCCTCCTGTACCCCATCCCACCTCACCGCATGACCAAACTAGGATAACCCGAGAAAGGAAGTGCAGGCTGAGGGTCTTCAGCCATAACTCAAACTGCACATAAACCTTCATGAATTCTCATGAATTCTCACAGAAGAGTTAAAATCATTAAGAATGGAATGGCAAGGACAGAAAAAAATAACCAATGGCGACATGGTAATGGGTGCTGTGGACCTCTTTCTGGTATGCACACGGAAATGAGGTGAAAGGAAACCAGCAGAGCTGTGGGATATCTCAATGATGGGTTTATTAAGGGCTCGGGACACCTCCCAGTCAGTCGAGTGTTTGTGGTGCAGCAGGAAAGCTGAGTTCTAGTTCTAGATCCGCTGTTGCCCATCTGTAATCCCAGCCCTCAGCAGGAGACAGTATCCCTGGGGTCCACTGGTCAGCCTACCCTACCTACTTAGCTAGTTCTGGATCCACTGAGAGACCCTATCCTAAAAATCAAGATGTACAGCCCCTCAAAAAAGACACTGGAGCTTGGCTTCTGGCCTCTACAGATGAACACAAAATGTACATGCATACCTCCCTGCCCACACAAACACCTGCACACATGCACATGTGCACACACACTGTTAATTACAAAGTAATCCTGATAATAACTTTTTAACCAAGTAACCCCTTCAGCTCTTTTCTTAGCAAAGTGATAGTGTCATGACCCCCACTAAGGCAAGGCACAGGCTAGCCACATGATGATACTGCCACGTGGTCCTTGAGACACTTCCTCCCAAATCTACAACCTCAATTTGAAGAATGTTCTTTTTTTGTTTCTTTCTGGCTTTTCGAGACAGAGTTTCTCTAAGTAACCCTGGCTATATTGGAACTCTATCTGTAGATCAGGCTGGCCTCAAACTCACAGAGCTACACCTGCCTCTGCCTCCTGAGTGCTGGCATCAAAGGCATGCACTGCCATCACCCAGCAGCACTGAAGAATGTTCTATGAACTACTTGACCATTATTCTTCCCAACTGTAAAAAACAGAAGAGTAGGGGAAATAGGGGTCACTGTAGATGGGGAAATCTATGGTGACACACACTTCACAGTCATTATAAGACCTGGACTGGATCCTGAACCAGAAGAAAGATATCGGCAGAAAAACTAGCAGCACCTGAAATACGTGCAAGGAAAGACTCAAGTCCTTGTGTATACTTACACACTTGTATGCACCATGTTGGCTTCCTAGTTTTGACAGTTATACCATTACCCTGATCATAGTAACAGCAGGAAAAGATGGCAGGTGTTCAGGAAACACGTGCAGTCTCCAAGCCTTTTCTGCAGGTTTTAAATGATTATAGGGCAGGTTGTGTTAAGCTTCAGGGCTTCCCTGAGATCAGGATGCTATATTTGGCATCCAGGTATCATGGTGGGCATCTTATGATTTTAAGCCTATGTTTTTATCTTGCCATGAATGGGGCCATTGTCTGAGGTCAGGTTGTGCTTCTGTTTGGAATGATCCTGCCCCAGCAGTGTTACGCTGTTTACTTAGTAATCAACTTCATCTGAAGCCTTACACAGCTGACTTTCCCACCTAAATGTGCAAGTTCAAATCCGTTGCTGTGAATTATCTTTGCCTTATTTTCCCAGTTTACCCTTTTCTGCACAACCAATTACCCCAAAACCCTGTGACTTTTATTAGTGAACACACACTATTGTGACTCTGGTGCTCAATGCTGAGGTCTTTCATAAAGCAATGGTCATGGCGTCATCAGGACAGGAGCATCTGGAGCTCCCTTGGAATGGAAGGTAGACCTCTAAGATGGTTGGGTTGCAAGAAGACGGAGCTGGTACTAGGAGAGGTCACATCTCTACGGTGAGACTTGAGTGATCTCATGAGAGGACAGCTGCCCTGTCACGGGCCTGGAATGTCACAGGTCTGAAAGCCAGCAAGGTGGGCTGTCATCTGGCCCAATGTGCAGCCTCAGTTTGCCATGTGCTTCAGCAGATATGTCCTGCCCACCCATCGCCCTGCTGCTGATCAATCCATCCTGTCTACTCATGTGAGGCTCAGAGATGCCTCAACAAGCACAGCTCAGAAGCAGTTTGGAGTCAGTACCTGCAGGAGCTTCAGATACTGAGGATGTCCTGACACTTGTCTTCTCAAGGGTCCCTGTTATTGGCCATGGTGCTTCTAGTATGGCGGGGGAGGTGGTGTTTGTTCCCTTCCCTGCACAGTCTGCTTGTCTGATATTTTATCCGTATTGCTTTGACCTAATTGTTTCCATGACCGTGTCTAAACAGCTGTCGAATGTTCACTATTGGCTGCATTAGAATCATCTGGAATGTTTTTCTCAGATGAAGATTCCATTAGTTTTACATTTCTAAAAGAATTTTGGGGTGATGCTCGTGGCTACCTGCTCTGCGCCTTTGAACTTGGTTCTCAGTAACAAGAATTCTGTCTGGGGTAGAAGAAGAGAACATCCGAGGGTTTGAAGGGTGCAGGAAGAAAATGTGAAGGACATATGTGACACAGGAGTGAATCACACCAGGCTCATCATGGGCATTGACTGTCCTTTTCTCAGCCTACCTGCTGGGCAATTGTCCAAAGCCATGAAACACACAGCAGTGAAAAGCAGGGATCAGGCTGCATGTGTCTCTTGCCTGAGATCTTGTTTCACACTGGGCTGCCCTGCCATCCGTAAGCCAGGTCTGGGTCTGCATGGTTGCCTGGGAAGCAGCTCTACCTTCCCAGAGATTATGTGTGACAGGTGAAGGTGCAAGCCAGGACCAGGGAAACCATCCTAGTTATAGAAGCTGAGGACAAAGGATGACCACAAAGACCAGGAGAACCATCCATGCCCTCTGTTGTCATTGTCCATTGAGAAGGTCCTCTAAATGCTTGTGGCATTTAAAATACAAAGAATGGGGTGGCAAGGGAGATAGCCAGGGGCCGTGGGCTCTCAGGGCTGGCTTTGCGGAGCTTCCACTTGTTTGTGTTCTCAAAAAAGATCAAACACCAACACAGAGTGTGGGTGCCAGGCAAAATGGGTGAGGGCTTCCTCTTCACAGAGGGGAGGGAAGGATGGAGACAGACAGACAGACAGACAGACAAGTATATTGAGGGGACAGGGAGAGGAAAAAGGGAAAGAACGATAGTAACAAATTATCTTTGAGGATAAGAGCATATTCGAAATCTGTGACAGTTCAGAACCGTATAAAAGGAATTACTTTTCTGTCTCATTAAAATGAGAATTAATTTAAGCCATACAGTTACATCTGAAGACCTGGAATGACTGTTCTTGTTTTCCTTTAAGAACATATAATGAAAGAAAAAATAATGAGCTTTTTTGATATCAGTGTGTGTTGGGGGTATTACTTTGCTGTTTTTTTTATTAATCCTTTTTAAAGGCCAGAAGAGGAGAGAGATGAGTTTTGAAAAGTGAAACAAAATGTTCCTAATATTTCCCCTTTTGATAAGAATTTGTGTAGCATTATTGAAACAAATCTGGCCATCATACATGTAACTATTTGCTGAGTGTCTGTTGTATGCGTGTGGCGCTGTGATGGCAGGGGTAGGGCTCACAGAGTGAGGAGGTCACAGGCCCCGGGCAGCTGAAGCTTTCATCTACGACCATAATTAAGTTGAGTTGTGGTAAGTTTTATGAGAAGATACAGAAACAATATATAAAGAAAACAGAGTGCTAAGATGAAATAGTGTTTTAGGTAGATGAAAGAATGGATAGAAAGACATAAATACAGATAGATAGGTAGTTTTAACTTTAGCTTTAGCAGACATTCCTTGGGGAAGTCTGTGAACTGCGGCATCAAAGGGGTACACTCCTATCTGTATGGTTATTTTCATAATCAGGATCATATTTGTGCATGTGTGCAAGTGAGTACTGAAGTATGTATGGGGAATGCTCTAGAAATAAATAGCAGCATTGGCACAGGCCAGGCTGAAAGAGGGTCTGAGGAACTGAGGAGGGTGCACTGAAAGGCAGAACAACGGTGCTCTGAACATGACCTTGAACCTCTGAAGAGGCCTGTTTTTTTTATTGTGCTTTGAAAAGGGATACTTTCCCATTATTCTCACTACTTTTCCATTCATCTTTCCTCTTGTAGTGTTTCAAAGCTGACAGTATTTGGCATCATGGCCTGGTTTCCTCTGCCAATGCACTCAACATCACTTCTACCCTGGCTTGATTCCCTGCCCAAAACCAACTCAGAAAAGAAGATGCTTATTTTAGTTTATAGATTACAGCTTCTTATCGATGGAAACCAAGACAAGAACTCAAGAAAGGAACCTGGAGGCAGGAACCTGGAAGCAGGAGCTGATGCAGAAGCCATCAAGAGTGCTGCTTACTGGCTTGTTCCCCATGGTTTGCTTGGACTGCTTCCTTATAGTAACTAGGTCTACTTTCCCAGGGATGGCATTACCCACAATAAACTGGGCCCTCCCACATCAATCATTAATCAACAAAATACCCCATAGACTTGCTTACAGGTAAACCTGATGGATGTAATTCCTTAACTGAAGTTCTCTCTTTCTCTAGTTAACTCTATTTTTATAGTTTTAAAAACAAACAGACAAGCAAATAACAAATTCAGCCCCCCCGCCAAATTCTGTGATACCATTAGTTTATTTTCACTCTTATTTTCTCCTGAATATACAGTTAAACTTAGTAAACACAACTTCCATTTCCACATTACAACCGATTTTTAGCAAATTATCACTTGCTCCTTGTTGCTGTCAAATCAAGGAAGAATACTCGCTTTTCTTGGGAGATTATTAACGTCGCCCACTGTTACTGATTGTGCCTCTGTGAGATCCTGTTTCCTTCATGTTCATTAGTCAAAACAGAACACTGAGAGAGCTCAAGCAGATGTGAGAACCAGGCTGTCGTCTCTCCAGCCAGCTGCTAAAAATACTTGAAAAACTGTAAAATGATATCAGTCCTCTCACTGCTTTCTTTTGTTTTGGAAAATGTAGTTATTTTGATCAAGTTATTCTTCTTACCAAGAAATGGCTACTTAGTTATCATTTTAAATGATACTCTTCCAGGGGTGCTACTTTAAATGAAGTAATGGACGGACGTTTCTGTTGCTCTTATTTTAATCTTAATAAGGTAAATAACAATTGACATTTAAAGATATCTTCAGAGGCCTGTAAGGGTGTGAAGGGTCATGAGACCAGATGTTCCACAAACAATGACCAGAAGGAAATGGAAAGTAATGCTGCATCCATTAGAGCTGGCAAAAAGGGGGCCCTTGGTATTGTGACTTGGGGAGGCTTGCAAGAGTCTGCACACTCTGCCTTCTGAATGGGCTTGGGTTAAACTCTATCTCTGATTGTCAGTAATATTCTTGGGTTAGAACAATTTCATTAAAATTCACCTCCAAGTGGGCCACCAGCACAGCATCATCTTCATCTGTTTTGATTTTTCTGTTCACTATACATATATGCAGAAACCAGTCCCGCAACAATAATTTTCTAGGGATTTCTTACTTTTGAGGGATGGGGAGAGACTCACATGGCCTCTCCACAATGAGAGTCTAAGGGGGAAAATGGAAGGAAGGTCTATAAACATAGATCACCTTGCTCTTCTCATCAAATTGCAATGCCTGGGTGTTTACTGTATTTAGACCATGTGCAGTATGCCCAGATAAATCTCAATTTCAGATAAACAGCAAATATTTTCATTTTGCATGAGTATGTTGCTACTATTGCATTCTTCTTTACTGGGTTCACTGAATCTCAAAATTTTAGCTCCTTGGGAGTAAACATTTTGTGGCTCAGTGAGCAATTTTTGTTTCATTTATTGCTTTTCAAAGTATCTGTTTAGTGCTTTGCACTTTGAAAGGATATGAAGAGATCAGTAGAGTTTTAAAAGATCATGCAAAATACTATATCCTAATGAAATCGGGTGGTATTTGTTGTAGTCATTGAAATGTGGTGGTATTTGATACATACTATCAAAAGCTCCCTGGGGAAGATGTTTCCCCATGCGACAGCTTTTCTCCTAATAGCTTCTAGTCCTGCATACCCATCTCCATGACATTCTTTGTCTTTCATTTAAGCAATATGTCTGCATTCCTATAGAATAAGTCAAACAGTTATGAGTGCTATCCTTTAAACTCAGGCACTCAGACAGGTTTCTAGTCGCCGGGTGTTGTCCAGGGTGCTGAAACATCAGGGTTACCTTGAAGACAGATGATAGGCATCTGCATGAAGGATCTGCTGGTGCAGACAGTTCTGAGGAAAAGCAAAGCCTGAGGCAGGGCAAAGATGCACTGGGTTTGATATTAGCTGTGGTACTTGGGGAAAGGATCTTTAATGAGATGGCTCCTCAGCAACAAATTGAAGGAACAAAGGGGAAGGGATACTGAGGATATCCTGGAAAGAACTTTGCAAGCAGATGGGAAAATAAGCACAAGGCTCTTAGGTAAGAAAATGATGTATATGTGGAACAACAATACATAAAGAAGAGGCCATGATTTTGGAAGAAAGTTGAGGTGACATGGGAGAAATTTTGGAGGGAAAGTGAGGGGAGAAATAATGTAAATACATTGCTCATGTATTAAATTCTTAAAACATTTAATTTCTTCAATTGGACAGAGAATAATCATTGATCAGTCAGAGAGGTGATGAGAAGGTCAATGTGGCTGGAGCCCAATGAGTGAGGAGGAGGGTAGTAAGGGGGGATGCTTGTTCCAAAGGGACAGTGAAGTGTGGCCAGAGTATGAGGCTTGCAGACTCCCCTCCTAAAACTGTAGCTTACAGCCCCACATGGGGTATAACTAAGTATGGAAGTTGGAAAAACAGTTGGCAACACTAAAATGTTTCTGATCAATGCAATAGCCAAAAGTGAATTTAAACTAGAATGTACTACATCAGAGATGTACCTGGCAGCACACCTGTGTGGCCCCATGGCCCATCACTGCAGCCTTGCTTCTCAACTCCCAGCATGCAGACATTGCACTTTGCGTACTGTCGCATTAGACAATGCCAGCCTATTGCCTAGAACCCCTTGGCATAGGTTCAAGACCATCGTCTGTGATAAACGCCAATATTTTACTGTGCAGAGAAAAATTTCCTCCCCTATAGAAACATAATGAGTCAATTACAGAAAACAGATTTTGAGATATTTTATTGTTTGAAAATTTCACATATAAAGATTAGTCATTTTCTCCCTCCCATTCTTATTCCTCAGTCCTTTCCCTCTCCCCCTGGAGCCCTTCTCCTCAACAAACTCTCCTTCCAAATTGACATCTTCTCTGTGTGTGGCCCCCAGGGTTTAACTAGAGTTTATGCCTATGTGTGGGTGGGCGGGGGTGTCATTTTCTAAGCAAGGGAAACTAGGGAACACAGCACACAATTGTTACTTCCCAGTAGGCCCTCATGGAGGAGTGGCTCTCATGTCCCTCCCTACTCACAAAGAAATGTTGAGGGCCTGGTCTTTCAGATCTTGTGCAGGTGGCTGCAATAGGTTTGTGACTACAGTGGCCATGCTTTGTCCAGGTGGCATCGTCTTACTGCCCACCTCCCTGTTCTCTTTCATGCTTCCACGCCTTCTGCAATGTTACATGAGCCACAGAGGGCGGGGCACAGTTGTTTCATTAGGGCTGAGTGCTCCTCCATCTCTCATTCTCAGCACTTAGGCCAGTTATTGGAAAACAAAGACTTCTACTCTTCTCCCCACCATGCCTCATCATGTGCCAGACAGTGTGTCTTTGGCTTGGGTTGCTGTAAAATGTTTGATTTTTGAAGCTGTGGTTAGAGTTGCTGACTTAGAGTTTTGTAGACGTTGTTCGATGGATTTTTCTCTTGTGATGAGGACAGGTTTTCTAATAACTTCTGGAATATTCCTAAACATACTTCAGCCATTTTATACTATTGATATAAAGTAGCATTCTGAGCATTGGTGGTAATAAAATCAAAGCATGAATCAACTCTGAGAAATGTTGAAGATGATATCGCCTGCAGAATCAAATATTCAGCAAATATTTAATTCCTTATGTAAAAATAAACAATTGCAATAATTATTTGTGTGTGTGTGTGTGAACATGTGAATATGTGCATCTACTAAAGCCAACAGAGGGCATCAGTTCCTTTGGGGCTGGAATCACTTGCAGTTGTGAACTGTCTTCATCTTATATGGGTGCTGGGAAGCAAACTCTGGTCCTCTGCCAGAGTGGCAGGCACTCTTAATCACTGAGCTACCTATCTAGCCACTTGATTTCGTTTTTAATTTTACTTGTAAGTTTAGTTTGTAACAACTTTGTTATTGTGGCAAGATAGTCAATATTGGACACATAGGATTGACCAGAAGATGCTGAAATGCCACAGTAACAATGACTAGCAGGTGAGGAGTGTTGCAAGGATTCCATTGTTCACTTGAACTTGGAAAAGGGCTAAGGCAGTATCCAGAGGGATGGTGTGAGTCAGCCACAGATCTATGAGCCTCAAGCACTCTTAGGTGGAGAATGTTGAGCTGTGTCTCCAGAGAGCTCCTTCTGCAAGGGCAGTTGGGAGGGGGAAGAAGGGGAAAAGAGAAGGCCCCTTATCTCAGTCCCACAACTCTCAGACTCTTCCTGTGCATATTCTGTTGCTGGACCACATTCACAAACATCCTAAACAATGTCCTATCTGCTTCCTGCCACTACCCAAGCTTACAAAGCACCAAGGGCCACTAGTGGAGTTATTTTATCAGAAAGTTTTTTTTAATGTTAAGTAATAAGATACACCAGTTTTCAAGAAGTCAGGAATGCATCTTAGAGTTTCAATGTTTTAATAAATTCATATGTCATGTTTACATTCACTATTGAATCATTGTCCCACTGGTTATGAATAGTTAAATAGTGTGTTGGCCAGGTCTCAGAAACTGTAACTAAATACTAGAGATAATCAACCTTATAATGAGAAAAACTTCTCTATGAGTCAGTTTTGGAGGTTCCAACACATGTTTTGCTGGTAGAGTCAAACTGTCTACCATGACTAGGAAGAAAAAGAGACCAAAGAAGAGGAAGGTCTCAGGTCCCACAGTCAACTTCAAGGCATGTCCTCAGTGACCTGAAGACCTTCTACTAGGCCCCAAGTCCCATGGTTCTAGATATTCCTAAACATCTAATATGTGAATGTCCCTTAAAATATTCAAGATCTAAACTGTAGCAGGTAATTTAAGGAACTGGACGGTGGTGTGGTTGAAGCAGGCATTCTCTAGGACAGCTAGCAGATCAACTCTGGAAATTTGACAGGAGCCAGTTATCTGCCATGATGAGCAGCAGCTGCTCACTGGCTGCAACTTATGGGAAGGGAAGGGTGATTGAGAAAGTAGTTCCACTCCAAAGCTCACAAAGGCAAACAAATCACAAGCCATTCACCCTCCAATGGTCACAAGTAAAGCTTAGTCATTTTCTTGTTAGTGGACAGTCAGACTTTAAAAATGGCAGCTTTTGATTGGCTGAAAGGGATTCTGTAACACACTTGCTCTGTAGGTGCACAGATTTCATTAGATGTGTGTTGTGATCATGGCCAACATAAGAACTTAAACTCCAGGATTCAGGCCTTTAGTCAACCTTCTACCTATTACAAATGAGCTTGCTACATGCTTGAAAATTAACTGTCTGCTGTCAACTTTTCTGGAAACCAAGAGTGTGTTTTGGGACTGTGATCATACATAATATAAATGTACATATATGTACTTGTATGTGTTATGTAGGAGATGGGCTTGTTTGAGGAAAGCCAGCTATGCATAAATACACAGCCCTGGCTGTCAGATGCCCTGCTGTCATGCTCTGGAAATCTGTTCTGTGCCTGCACAGTGTTACAGTGATGAATATGATAGAAGCACATGAAATTCTTGCTGTGATGTTCAAGTTTTAGTTCCTGGGAACAGATAAGTTTTAGACACCTGCTGTATTACCCTAGAGTCTACAGTTAGCAACACACTACGATGCACTCAAATTGTGTTCGGGAGTATATTTTATGTTAATTTTTTATTACACAAAAGCCCACAAAGGTGTGTGTGTGTGTTTCAGTATAGTGACTATAACATAGGCCTTTACACTTCCAAATTCATTAAATATATTTATTAACTATGCTCAATGTACCTGTAATCTCAGTGGTGAGGAGGAATAGACAGGAAAATCCCTGAGACTCACTGGCCAGCCAGTCTAGCTAAGTTGATTAGCTCCAGGCTCAGTGAGACCCTGTCTAAAAACATAAAGTAGAGAGGCATTGAGGGAGACATGTAATGTTGACCTCTGACCTCCACACACATGTGCACATGGGTGCTTACATACAAATATATATACACATGTAGACTCATATACATACATAAACAAAAGATGATTGTCTACCTTTGGTTAGATGCCCAAACCAAGAATTTCAGCAAATTAATACTTGGGTTTGAATGAGAATGTCCCCAATAGGCTCAGATATTTGAACACTTGGTCCCAGATTAGTGACATTATTTGGGAAAGTTTAGAAAATACAACCTTTCTGGAGCAAGTATGTCCTTGGGGGCAGGCGCTGGGTATTTATCATCTCACCCCTCACATAGGTTACTCTCTGCTCCGTGCTTGCTGTTGAAGATGTGAACTCTCAGCCTCCTGCTCTTGCTTCCTCGTGCAGTTACTCCCATGCCTCCCTGCTCTGATGGACTCTACATAGAGTGGCTCCTTGTAAGTGGCCTTGTCATGGCGTGCTGTCACAGCAGTAGCCAAGTAACTAACATGGCAATATGGCAGCAGAGAGTTCTTACAGCCATTAACAGACGGAAATATAGCTGTAGGAGTGGCTGGCACATTATGAAGAATTTAATCCGTGCCCGGCCCCTGTTGCTCACTGTCCAGCTGTCTTCTTCACAAGCATAGACTCCATGCTGAGGTGGGTGCTATTGCTGTTTGCCTCTCAGATGGAAGCAACTGGACTGTCATTCAACACTGTAGTGAATATTCTGCCTCAGTCGCATGCTTCTAACATGTTTCACCAGAGAGGCAGACCCTCATTAAAGAAACACACAGTTAATAGTGGAAAGAAGATACTAATGACATCTCTGTGAAAGTGAATTCCATCTTTTTCTCAATCAGAAGTTTCTTTTAGGTGACCAGCCTGGTCCATTGAAGTGATTCTCATGAGCATTGTCTAGGAAGGTATGAGGCCAAAGCACAATTGCCACAGAGAACTAAACTCTTAAGGAGTCCTTAGCTGACTATTTCGGTGTTGAGCTGTTGGTGTGAATCGAGGCTAGTTTTAAACCGCATCTTTGTGCCTTTTGCAAGACAACCCCGATCCCGCTGCCCACGCAGCATTGGCTTTGAAAATGAGAGCCCAGGGAGACTGGAGAGGCACAGTGAGGATGTGGGAATGTTCCCTCTCCCACCCATTCAGCAGTCTGAAGGCAGCTCTCAGATGTGTCTCTGGGTGAGGTCTTCCTTGCTCGCTTTAGAATTGAAGTTCTGTGAGCCCCAGATCACAGGTATGCCATCTCAAAACCACATAACGTAAGAAGGTTGTGGAAGGAGAGTGGCTCCAGCTACACGGCTCAGGAGCTAGCGGGCACTCAGAGATAAGGTTAAGTGTGTGGTTTGCCTAGTTAAAGTTTGATGACATTGAATGGTCAGAATCCACAAATGCCAGGTGGTTCTGTGGGTTTAACAGCTATCCCTAAGTCTCTGTCAGGTTCAATAGGGAGCAGTGGATTACCCCTGACTCCCTGTGCCCATGACCTTCATCCATGTGTGCATATTTGCTGAAAACATAGGTGTCTGAATTTTAAGGAACTTTTTTTCAGTGTGGAGTCAGGAGAGAGACTCTCTCGATTTAGAACCCAGAACTGATCCATGTTTGTTACAGACTTCGTAGCTCTGTAACCCATGTACTTGAGTTTCTGCATATATTAGACAAGAATGGAAGTAATTTTTACATTAATACATACAGTGGCTTTAGACTAGCTATTGCCTATGAGTCGTTTCTAGACTTATTTATTTCATATGCATGAGTGTTTGGTTTGCCTGTGTGAATGTGTACCATGTGCAGCCTGGTACCCACAGAGGTCAGAAGACGGCATTGGATACCCCAGAGCTGAACTTAAAGGTGGTTGTGAACAATCATGTGACTGCTGGGAAGTCTTGATCTTCTGCAAGTTCAGGCAGCTCTTTTACCCACTGAACCATGTCTCCAGTCTCTATGAATTGTTTTGAACAGTGGCATATAATAAGTACTCTAAAACTTTAGAGATTATTATAACTATTGACATCTAAAACATTAGTACATTGCAATGAGTACTATATAGTTACATGATATATCATAATTATTAAATCAGGTACAACTATTAAATTATTAAATCATAGACAATTATAACTATAATATGTGTTATATAGTAATAAAAATGAAATAATTTCTGAAATTCTATAACACTAATTACATGTCACACAGAAATGAATATTAAATATATATATGTATATGTATATATATATATACAAGCAAAAGCACTGACTCTTAAAAGATGAGATCAATTTCAATGCAATTTATGATGCTTTCTCCCAGCACCTCAGCATATAGCATGTGAGCTTCCTGGGAATGTGCACATGCCAGTGTGGATGCCATTTCCATCAGGGTGCATGAACCTAAGAGCATCTACTAGAGCATGGGAAGTCCCACGGGCAGCGCATTCCTGCAGAAAACTGACTCTCATGCTCTCATAAACCACCCATTGCCAAGAGATCCTCAACTAGGGGTCAGACAATTAATTTCTTAAGATTTTGGCCACCACGGTCTCGAACAGATAGCACAAAGGCAGCAATAGTCAATTTTAAAATGAGTATAGATGTGTAACTATAAACTTTATTGACAACAAGAGGTGGAAGGGTTGTATTTTGCCTAGAAGTAAGAGCCTGGGTGAGCAGGTAGAGAGGGCAGGGCTTGGGAGCCCTGCCAGTGGCCTTGACAATGAACTTCCCAGCACTGGGGGCTAAGCGGAGCCCTAAGGACTCTCACTGACAGCTTTTAAGGCTTCTCAGCCACGTGGTGAAGCTAGACCCAGAGGCTCATAGTACTTCCTGAAGCACAGGTCTAACTGTCAGTGTTCTGTATATTGGTGAATGTAGGTCAAGATATTTATTCTGGAGGCCTGGAAGGGAATTTGAAAATCAGGGTGATGTCAGCAATTAGAGAAGAAACCAGAGAAGAAAGCAGGGCAGGGAGAAAGCACAACCTTGAGACAGGGATTTCACAGTAAATATGCCACTTTCTGATAAGAGCTGGAGGTTTTAAGGGGGCGTGATGTGGATAAGCTTATTGCCGCAGGTAGGTGAGGCCAGGAGTTAACTGGTCTCTCAGAACTGCACTGGCCGTGCTGAGGCTAGCAGCACAAATTGTGTGTACGATTCCCATGCAGCCTTTCCAGCCAGTACCGATGACCCTCCAGCAAGCAGCATTAGCAGGCAAACACCATCTAAAGGGATGCTAGTCCTCAATGTATTACCCTTTCATTCTTTATGAATAAGCATCAGACTTCCTTCAGTTCACCCCTCAAACGCCACAGCATTGCACTTTTGGGTCACCAGGGACCTGCTAAGAGTTTATGATATCTTTGGACCCACCCAGTGCATTGTGGGACACATTATCCTCATTACACGTGGATGCATGATGGTTGCTTAGGGAAGAGACAATGGCAGATGATTCTAAAGCTAGATCCAAACAAGCCAACAATGAGTTTCCAATTGTCTCTCCCTATCTTCCTCTTGTCCCAGATGCTCAGATACCCATTCATCCTAGGGCAGCCTGGAGAGCTTTTTGCTTTGCTTGACATGAGGATGCTGAGTCAGGGCTTCAGAGAATAGCATTTTCCTCCCACCATGCCTTCTAGAGGAGCAACTCACTCGGCCCACGGCAATAGAGTGTCCAGGGCAGCTCCTTCACTTTGGCCTCTTTCTCCTGCATTCTACCCAAGGTGGATAGAGCTAATGCTTAAAGGTATAGCCATGACCCATAAGACTATGGGATCCATTTCTTTATATCCTGAAAACTGTTCCAAGTTCTCTGTACTTGACTCTCAGGTTATACATTTGGACTGAGGCATGCTGGGCTGCCTCCACGGTAGATGAGCAATTCTCCCTCACAACAGAGTTGTGTTTTCTGGTTCAAAGGTGTTGGGTCTACATAGCGAGGGAGCTATGATGTGTTGGGTGCCCTATTGGCCACATATACCTTCTCTCAACTAGCTCCCACCTCAAAGCAGCCCCAGAGGAACACATTGCAGTTCCCTGGCTCTGTCTAGATGGTGGGTATGACATGCGTCCGTCTCCCCTGACTATAAACTTGTGCTGCCGGGGGCGACCCAGGTCTCCTTTGGTAAATATTGACCTCTCCAGTACTATCCTCCCTCCCATGAAAGACAGTACCCGAAATTCACTAATTCTCACATCTGCCAAACATAGTGCTTTTTGTCCAACTCACCATATTTCACAAACATATTTCAATCTCTGATTTATGTTGAGAAAATTGAAGTTTAGGGTTGAAGTGCCATCACCATGATCATGAGGCTGGTAGAGGGCAGGGTTGTGAGTTTTAGTCTCACACCCCAGAGCTCCATCTTATTACATCTGCAGTTGAGAGAGAAGGAGGCAAGGCCCTGGGAGGCAGGTGTAGGAAGTGCATCGTCCATGCTACAGAGTGAGGGCAAGGCATTGGGATGTGGGACATTCGCTAGCTCCTCTCCTCCGCTAACATTTCTGTCAATTGTTTCCTGGCCACGGTAGGAAGCCATGTCATACAATATTTACTCTGAGACAGCACGCTGAGAACAACTGTGCTCCCAGCTTCACCATTCAGGAAAAAGGTTTTTAAAGAGAATAAATGATTGTTTAAAACTGTAGCACTTCTGCTGTGGTGTGAATGGGAGCCATCTCCGTAGGCACACATGTCTGAACACTTGGTCCCCAGCTGGCATGGTTGTTTGGGGACATATAGAAACTTTCGGAGTATAGCTGTATTAGCAAAAGTGGATCAGTGTGGACATTCACAACCCATAACTGTTCAAAGTAAAAACAAAAGCAAGACACAGGCAGGTCAATGAAATCCCAACATTTTCTATTAATTCTTTGAAATTCATACATGAATACTGTATATCTTGGTCATGTCTACCCCCAATCTCCCTTCCAGCTCTTTCCAGGGCCCTCCTATCATATCTCCTGCCAACTTCATGTTCATGTTCAATAATTTAAAAAAAGATCTACTGTGTCTCAGTAGTGCTGGTCATATGTGTGTGGGATCATACATGGCTTACAAAGATTCTTCCAGTGGCCATACTACTCAACAAAAGTAACTCTCTCTCCTCAGAAGGCTGCTGCTTGGAAGGTGTGGAGTGTACAGTGCTTTGCTGACTTCTTTGGTGTGTCTCATAGCTTGATTTTCATCCTCTTATGACTTGTTTACCTACTCATTCTGCCACACCCAGCAGAATGACTTCCACCTCCATCAGTATCCAACATTTGCCATCTGCATGTGCCTTCAGTCTCCTTTGTCACTGCTGAGATCCCACAGTGCCTCTGCTCCTGGTGAGGTGGGACAGTCCCTGGGGAGCAGTTCAGAAAGTTACCTAACAGCCTCCCACCATTTGGCCCACATGGGCTTTGAAAACCTTTTCCAATGTTAGAGTTCATGATCCCTGCTCAAACAACTCATATCTTGTATGTTTACTTTGTTTCAAGTTTGGAAAGCCAGTCATTGTTGACTGGGGCTTGTACTGTTTGACTCCTGGATGTGCTTGGTAGAGTAACCTCCTCCGACATGTGATCGTGGCAAGAAGAGCCAAATCACATTGTAAACTGGAGTAGCGCCAACAGTATTTATGTATTTTATTAAAAATATTTTATAAATTACAAACTTTGGATGACTTTGTACGGATGTCTGCAACTAGTTTGAATAAAGCTCAAGTGGATTCTTATAATTGAGTCTAGTCTAGTTTACACCAATAACACAGCCTATACAGCCCTGGGTAAAATGTTGACGGCATTGTGCTCAACGTTAATCCCTCCTTCCAGCGTTGGAAGCCAGTTTATCTTAGTTGCCTGTAAGCCCAAATTCTAACTTTCTGTATTAGCTTCTTTTTTGGCACTGCGATAAAATGCCATGGCAAAGGCACCTCATACAAGAGCTTATCTGGGCATATGGTTCAAGGGTTAGAGTCCATCGTGGAAAGAGGCATGCTAGTACCAACAAAAATCTACTGGCTCACATCTTGAACCCTAATCATGAAGCAGGGAATGAACTGGAAGTGTCATGGGGATTTTAATCTCAAGGCCCATGTCTGGTGATGTCCTTCCTCCAGTAAGGCTGTGCCACCGAAATATACACACACAGCACTGATGTGGGATTCTCCTCTGGATGCTATGCATATGTTGTATTACCATTGGTTATTAAAGAAGCTGTTTCAGCCAATGGCTTAGTGGTAAAGCCAGGCAGAAAATCTGAACAGACATATAGACAGAAAGTAGGTGGAGTCAGGGAGATATTATGTAGTTGCCGAAGGAGAAGGACCTGGAAACTTTCTGGTAAGCCACAGCCTTGCAGCAATACACAGATTAATAGAAATGGGTCAATTCAAGATGTAAGAGTTAGTTAATAGAAAGTCTGAGCTAATAGGTCAAGCAGTGTTGCAATTAATATAGTTCCTGTGTGATTATTCGGGTCTGGGTGGCCGGGAAACGTGGGCCACAGCGTCACCAACAGGCTCCAAACATTCAAAGGCCCAAGACTATGGAGAACTTTCTCATTCAGCCACCGTACCTTTCAAACAGGTGTCTCAATCCTTTCAACCCCTGCTCCCCATGAATGCAAAATTAAAACTGAATTATGGCAGTACTGTGATTTAGCTATGGTTTTAGTAACAATTTTTTGGCTGGATCCTTTGACCTCTCTTCTAGGAAATACAATGCACAACAGCTCTTATTGTCTCAATTTCAAAGCCTGCAGCCACCCTGTGAAGCAGACTCTCTGGAAGGCAAGCCCTGTAGTTTCAATTTACAGCTGACCACACCTTACACGTGTCCCCATTAACACAGTTGTCAGCCCATGGGCACAAAATATGCTTCCCTCACTGGCACGGGCAAACATACCAAAGGGTGGTGGTAGTCACAGAATCAACTAAATAGCACATTCCAAAAATTCAGCTGTGTCAAATGGTTGTGACCTCATTCTGACTTAAAAGTGGAAAGAAAATGTCACCTCAGTAGAAAAAAAATTCTCTTTTAAAAAATCCTTGCTGTTTTCTCTACAATTGTATTGTGCCAACACAGTTTTTTAACATAAGTTTTTATTGATTCTTTGGGAATTTCTCGCCATGTACCCCAATCCCACTTGTTTTCCCAGTCCCTCTGTATCTACCCTTTACTCTTGTAGCATCCCCTTCAAAGAAAAACTAAAAATACAATAAAAATAAAGCTAAAATATTAAAAACAAGCAAACAAAAATAAAACAAACCAAACAAAAAGCAAACCAAAACTCACTTTGTTCCTCCATCTCTCTCACCTGACCATTGTCTCTTCATTCATCTTGGGGCATTAGGAGCTTCTGTGTATCATGCAATATGCATGCAGTGCACACAGCTTTACTTGCAAATGTTCGTTGTGTAGTGTATGGTTGTTCAGGTTCAAGACTTCTGGCTTCTGGCATACCACCAATATTGGACCCTCACAGAAATTCCTCTCAGATATCCTGCTGATGTCCCAAGTCATAGAGACCCTATGGCTATGCTTGCGTGGGAGTAGTCCCCTTGTGCACATCATCAGGTCATAGAGTAGATAGGGAGTTGCTGTGGGAGCTCCTTCTGCTCCTTCAACCAATAGCCTTTACGATACCAGCCCACTTGGGTGTGGTCTCTTTTGCTTTAAAAAGCAGCGGTAGCTCTCCCCCCTCTTTTTTTTTTTTAGAAACTCCGACAACAGGGAGTGCCAACTTGAAGCCCTGAATGTGTTTCTGGGTAGTAATAGAGTTGATCTGACCTGGCTGTTGGGACCACACCCTTTGGATGAGAGCCAGAGCCAGCTCTCCCCAACCCCATGATGAATGGGGGGACCAGATTTCCCAAGTGAGGATATGGGGCAGCTCTCTTTCTAGGGGCAGGGCCAACCAGTTCTCCCTTGACCTCTTGACAGGGCTGGTGAGGGGCAGGGGCAGCTCTCTGATCAGAGGGGAGGCTCTCCCTGGGCCAGTGAGGGGTGGGGCCAGCTAGCTCAGCATGGCCCTCATGCTTCAACACATGGTTCAACACATGGTTCTCATTGGCTCCTGGGGTAATATGGGCAAGGGACATCAGCACAGACCCCAGCTATGGCAGACCCCAACACAGCCAGCAGCAGCAGCCTGAGCCCAGAAGTCACCATGGCCTTGGGTGGGTGGCAATGCAGGCCTCTTAGATCAGCATGAGCCTAGCAGCAACGTGGTTCCTGGACTCCAACAGCCAACATATTAGTTAAAGGTGGTTTATAAATCTGTTGTCTAAGACATCTTAATACAACTGACATGGATAATTTAAGAAAACATAATTCTCCATTTATTTAGATCATTTTGTAGGAGACCTCTTTGGGGAGGCCTAATAAGAGTTCATGCCACGGCCCTCAAGAAAGTACCCCCTCCCCAGCATCCATCAACTGCCGGTAGCTCCTTAGCTAGGGTTGGGGCTTTATGTGCCCCTCCTCCATCCATATTTGAGTGCTGACTGATGTGGTCTTGTGGAGGTCTAGGGCAGATAACCACAGCTGCTGTGAGGTCATAGGTGCAATAACAATGCCAGGCCCAGAAGACAGCGTCTCCCAGCACCCTCCCCATTCCACTCTGCAGCTCTTGTAATCTCTCTACTTCTTCTGACAGAGCCGTAAGATTTTCACACAGTCTTAGTTTTTAGCTACCCTTCTTTCCGCCACTACTCCCATCATCATCCTTGCTTAAAATTTTCCATCACCAATGCTTTCCCTCATCCTCTCCTCTCTCCAACTCTATCCTCCATTACACCTTTCTACCCTCAGAATCCACATCACCTCTTCCTCTCTCCTATCCCCACCCCACTCCACTAAAATGTTTCTACCCACAATAGTCCTCCTCACTCCTATTCCACTTAAAATGTTGACCTTCCCCATTCTGGAACCTTTTCTTTGGCTTAATATGATATAGAGATGAAAGTTGATGGGTAGGGTATATATTTTCCTGGTCTTTGCCTGAAAATAGAAAGCTTGGTTCTGCTTATGAATCAGTGTTTGGAGAAGAGACAATGGAGACACTTGGTTTCTACAGCCAGTGTGATGTCATGTGTGCCAACAGCTTCTTAGGGATGCTTTGAATTTCACAGTCACTTAATAAAAGCTACTACATTGAAATCACACACACCACAGCAGTGGTGCAATTCAGTCTGCTTTGTGACATTTCTTTGTGTCAAATAAAAGTAATTTTAAGGATGAAGGCACACAGTATTAGCTGAGTCCCAGAAATTCAAATTAACATTACACACAGCATGAAATCATAGAACCTAGAAACAGAGATTCCCAAATCTGGGAAAAATATTCAAGATCATATATTCAGCTCCCAGACTCCCAGACCTTACAATAAAAATCATTGACTCCTGTCAAGGTCCCACAGCCAGGACAAGGTGAGTCACCTGACCGGTGACTCCCCAGATTCCATGGGAGCCTTGGCACAGGGTAACACACTGTTATTGCTTATATTAATGAGGGGAATCATGATGCTTAAAGCAAAACTTTACTTGTTGATTGATTACACTAAAGAGTGTAACCTCAACAAAGAATGAAGATCTGAATGGAAAAGCAATCCAAAAGCATCCCTTCAGGGTGTGAGGTGAGTAAACTTAACCATGATGAACAGCTTGCTACTGAACAAAAAAGAAAAATAGATTAAAGATCCTTGAACAAAATTTCTAATTTTAAAGATGAAAACCAAGCCCTCATTGCTATGATTCTGAAAAAGCCTCTATTGTCAGTTCTACTGGATTTGGAATTGCCTGGGAGACACACCTCCAGGTGTGTCCCTGATGAGCTTCTCAGAGAGGATTAACTGGAAAAAGCATCCTAAGCATGGGTGACCCTATCCTCAAGACTGTGGGAGCCAGGCTGAGATGCTTGAAACTCTGTGGGTGCCAAATGGGGCAGTATTAGTCACATTTTGGCTTCTGTGACAAAATCCCTGGCAAAAGCAACTTAAGAAAGGAATGGTTTCTTATGACCTATTGTTTGAGGTGCAGTTTATCATGGAGGAGAAGGCGTGGCATCCACAAGCAGGGAGCAAAGAGTGACGGATGCTGGTGCTTAGCTGGTTTTCTGTTTTACATCCAGCCCAGGACTCCAGCCCAAGGGATGCTGTACTACCCACCATATACACAATTCCATTAAGGAACAGGAATTAGTTTCTCAGGTTTTTGTCTTTGACTTTCCAAACTTCTAACTGCATTCATCAAAACCACTTAGCACCATTATGTTAAACACAGACTTGAGAAGAAAAGGCTCCTGAGGCTTCACTGAGTCCCACGAAGGTTTCGCGGTGCACACAGCCTCTCTGAGCCTCCATTTCCTTTGCAGATGCAATAGGATAGATAGGTGGGACACAGAAGCCCTCCTGATGCTGGTGCAATCTAGACCCGCATGTGTGTGGCACACAGATTGCCCTGCTTGCACGGCCTTTGCAGGAATGAGGTTGCTTCCCCTCTGGATGCTAATTGCCTTTTTAGATTATGGATCTCATTAAGCTCTACATGTCTTCATTTTCTAGGCTCAGTAGTAATTGAGTGCTCTGTCATTGTTATGTTCACTACCCTGACAACATTTATTAAAATGAAGCAATTAACTATTGTCTTAAATGGAGTTTAGAGGTAAGGCTCATTAGACTCTGGCTCATTACAATTAACTTAAATGATAAATGCAAATTTATTTTATCCCAGCCTTACCCTGAAAATTTGTTCAATTGGATTTCTCTAGAGCTGGCTTTCTTGACTCACAAAACAGCAAAACTAGTTAGGAATATTTTAGTGAAACACGTTATTCATTTAAAAGATATTATTTAAAAAAATGTAAAGCCCTAAATTGGCTCACAGGAGTCCCTGCACTGTTAGCATCTGAACCTGAGCTCACCTGGCCCCACAGGGTGCTGTGTGATTGGACTCAGTGGCTCTCTGAAGTCCAGAAGAAGGAAGCGGGCCCAGGTTTTAAATGCTGAACCCGTTTTTGCTTTCATTTTCATAGGAAATATGAGCTCTCTGCATGGGCAATGGGGAGAGTTCCTCTCTAGCCACTTGCTTCAAGCAGGGCAGGTCATTTAGTGTGAAGTGATTTTCTACTGTGCTAATGAGTTACACAAAACTGTTTTCCCTGTCCCTTGCTGGATGGCAGACATTATAGGTAATAGCTAGAAACACATCCCACCCCAAATCTTATGAAAAGGAAGTGGAAGTGTGATTTCATCAGGAATGGAACTGGAAACACTTGGGGTTTCCTCATCTAGAAGGGTTCTGTAGTTATGCTAATGGAGTTAAGAATCGTGATGTCTTAGTTTCTTTTCTGTTGCTGAGATAAAACACACTGACAAAAGCAACATAAGGTGAGAAGCATTTATTTAGCTCGTAGTCCACCACAGAAGGGAAGTCGCAGGAGCAGGGACTGTAGTCTGAAGAAGAGAGCCATGGATGCATACGTGCAACGCCCAGCTTTCTTTCTCCAGACACTCTTACTTAGACAGCTCAGGATCAGCTGCCTAGGGAATGGTGCCACCTACAGTGGGTTAGTCTCCCACCTGGGCTGATGCCATCAAGACAATCCCCTACACACTCTGTGGCCTGTCTCCCAAGCGACTCTGGATTTTGATCAAGTTAACAATTATCATCGAGCACCGTTCTCGTTAGACTGCAGAATGTATTTCACTCCTGACTGATAGTGATTACCTATGTCTTCTTGTTTGTAGCCTGGCAAAAGGTCTCTTTCGTGCTCTGAAAATGGAGATGTTGAAAGAAATGCAATAATGAATAAAACCCCCTAACCTCAGGCATAACAGACATGCAACAGAAGAGGGCTCCCTTCACCCTTGGCCCAAATGGATTGTATCAGTTAGTACAATGGGAAAGATATGACACTCTTTGCTCAGATATGGAGCACGTGCACACGTGTGCATGTGCATATGTGTGTGCATGTGTGTGTTTTCAGGCAGGATCTCATGTAGCCCAACATGGCCCCAGACTTGCTGTATAACTAAGGATGTTTTTACACTTTTCATACTCATGTTTCCACCCCCCAAGGTCTAGGATTCCAGGTGTGTGCCACTACGTAGTTTAGGACTTTAATTTGGGCCAGCCACTATTCAAATTTGTACCAAAGTGTCTCAAAATTATTTTTTTTAAAGTCCTGCATGTAGTCTAGAACATCATTGTATATTCACTATCTCATCACTGTGGCAAAATTCCTCTTGTAAATAACTTATAGGAGAAAGGTTCTATTTTATAGTACAGTCCATGGTGGTGAGAGGGTGGGGATCCAGAACTCACCAAGGTATAATCTGAAGGTCTGCCATTCAGTGACCTGGTGCTTCCAGCTAAGCCCTCCATCCTTAAAGGTCTACAATTCTTTCACAGACGTTATCAGCAGCTGCGCTCTACAGTATGAGCACATGACCCTCTGGGGGATATTTAACTTTCAAGCCATCACACTCCATCTTGATGCCCCATCCATTGGCTCATGCACGTCATTATGAAAAATGCACCCCAGCACCAGGGGGGCTTGTCATTGCTCCTCCCATTTCTCACTTTCTGGAAGCATTCGATGCCTGAGCTTCATCTTGCCTGTTTTCCACCCTCAGAGATGTAGCCAGTGGTCCTGGTTCCTTACATGGTATAAGTACTGTTAGAAGCTGAGCTCTCAGCATGGCTTGTTGACTGGGGGAGGACCAATTAAATTTCTTTAGACAACTTGCATAATGCCTTTACTAGAATTTATCAGATATTTTTCTCATGGTTGGATTTTGATTATATGTTCAAAGACAGCTTATAGGAGATGTACATTTACACTTTTTAGTATACATACATATACAGACACATAATTTTTTCTTATTCTTATTGGGTGCCTGTGTGTGCATGCCTTATGTGTGGGTATAGAGGTCATATGTGCACATATGGAGGTCAGAGGACAACTTAGGAGAATTATTTATCTCCTTTTGTCTTTACCTGTGTCTCAGGGATTGAATTTGAGTTGCCAGGTTTGCATGGCAAACTAAGTCATCTTGCCAGCCCCTAAATCCATATTTATGTGTTACTTGTGTTCTGTGGTCAGCTAAACATGAGGCCATATAATGTCTCAAACTCTAATTCCTCACTACACATATCAATCTAACCCGAAGACTGAATTTTAAAGAATGCAGTAAGAAAATTAATATTATCTGTAGCCCAGGGAACCATGTTCTCACGGCGACAGATAGAGACTTGTCTACAGTAGGAGTCTATCAGCATCCAGAATAACTGGAACTTGAGCCTTAGCCATTTGCCTGGGTGAGAACAGGATAGATTAGGCTGTGTGAAAAACTGTGTAAAAATGTCAACAGCTTAGTAACCCCACACTGACCTCTGGTTTGTGTGACATGGAGAGTGAGTGGCAAGGGCACTGTCATTTCTGCACAAGATACTCTTGGCCAAAACAGGCACAGTGGCCTTGCCTAAGCTGAACAAGATCAGGAAGTAAAACACCCCTAGAGAACCCAGAAAGAGGAAAAATTAGAATTTTTATAAATAGCCTTAACAAGTACCAGTGGAGATAAAAGCTGCATATTTTAAATGCTTGTGTGTGTGTGTGTGTGTGTGTGTGTGTGTGTGTGTGTGTG
>LOJH01004479.1:36359-59511 GCA_001685095.1 Ellobius talpinus | reverse complement strand
GTTAAGAAAATTCAAGGTTAATAAAGCATTATGCAATCTATTTCTGGGGATATTCTCCATCCCTTTCTGTTTGTTCAGCATATCCTTTATAGTACGATTTGACCTATCTAAAACTGCCTGACCTGTAGGATTATTTGGTATACTTGTAATGTGCTTTATATTGTATTAGGCAAAAAAAGGGCAGAACTGTAAGTAGTATAATCAGGATAATGAAAGTCAGAAGTTTGAGAAATTCCATTACCCGTTAATGTTTGCAGTGCTTAGCATAACTGTCCAAGTCCCAAAACTCTGTAACCATTAGTTTTTCTCCATATTTATTATTTCATCATTTCAAGAATGTTACATATGGAGCAGTTAGGAGGCTGAGCCGGGAGGCTTAAGATTGGGCTCCCTAGACATAAATTAAGAATTATCCATTTTGTGGATGTATAGTGTCTTCTTATGGCAGTTTTACCTGCTCTAGAGTGACCATGCGAGGGTGAGACAGTTAGAGCTGCCCATCTTGCCTGACACCGCTAACATTTATTTTCTAGCCTCCTAGAAGTTTCAATGCACCTGTGCCTTTAGTGTGGAATATGTTTCTTGTAGGCAGTATACAGTTGGGTTTTGTTAAAGAAGTTAACCTTTAGTGGCATCTACTCTGTTGGGCTTTTTTTTTTTAATTTTTTTAAAATATTTACATTTAATCAAATGTAAATATTGATTATTTAGGTTTGGGATTCAAGCTCCATGTTTACCTATGTTCTCACCTGGGATGTGATTCATCCCTATATCCCATATACCCTGCTTGTCAAGGAGCCTCACTTCACCTGCCAGGTATTTGTTCCAGGACTAGCAACCTCCTCTGCCCTACCCCCACTCCCCAACAGTACCTGTGTGAAACCACAGAAAGCATGAAACACACACTAAGAATACTTCACAATTTGAAACTTAAGATTTTTTTTATTTCTGGAATCTTCTACACTATAGTTTTTGATCTCAGATGACTCAGGTAACAAAAACAGAAAGGTAAAATCAAACTGATGACGGAGGTATTGTATATTTCTTGGTAAAAATGTGGCCTCAAATTTATACTTAAAAGTACATCCATATTACTGTGTATATGCTGCTTGCTTGTATGGGGGAATTAAATACTGGCAAATAGAAGCCTAGCGCCTTTTGACCTTGCTTACCAGTTCTTAGCAGTCAAACTTACTGCTTCTCTATCAGTTCACAGCTCTCCTTCCTCTTTTTACTCTTTGATCTAGTTGGAATGACTGCAACTTGTGCAAATAGCTCCTAGCTTTCAGTTATTCTCATTATATGCCTTATTAAAATCTAATTGTCATTTCTTCTCTTTGAGCTACTGTCAAAATTTCTGTGGGGATTTGCTATATTTAATAGCAGTATTATATAACAAGAAAATTAACCTGTCCATGTTGATTTTACAATGTTTTACGTTGACCCAATGGTAGAATTCTACAGTAAATCTTTATTATTTCGAAATTTTGTGTGCGTGCAAAGAAGTTAACCTTTAGTGGTATTCTTTAGGAGACGTCCACCCTTTCCTTTTCCTTTCCTCTTCTTTCCTTTCCTTTCCTCTCCTCTCCTCCCCTCCCCTCCCTTCCTTTCCTTCCTCTTCCTTTCCTTTCCTTTCCTTTCCTTTCCTTTCCTTTCCTTCCCTTCCCCTTCCCCTTCCCTTTCCCTTCCCCTTTCCCTTTCCCTTTCCCTTTCCCTGTCCTCCCTCCCTCTCTTCCCTCCATGGCTGACTGGGATGACTGTTTGTGTCTCTCTAGTGGTGGGATTACCAGTGTGTGCCATTGTGCCCATCTTCTTATATGGATACTGGGGACTGAACTTAGCTTACAAGGCAGGCACTTTCTGGATTGAGCTTCTCTTCAGCCTCTTACTGCAGATGTTTTCAAAGGAATAGTTTCTTTGGCTTTGTAATATCTTGGCTGTTCACAGTCTCACCTAATCTTGGGGCTGGATTTGTTTTCTTCACAGGACAATGGTCTAGAAGACAACGAAAAGAATTTCTATGACTCTGAGGATGAAGAGAAGGAAAAGAGTGACAAGAAGAGGCCATATACTATGGATCCAGACCATAGGCTCTTGATTCGAAACACAA
Organism: Ellobius talpinus; assembly: GCA_001685095.1. Classification (NCBI taxonomy): domain Eukaryota; kingdom Metazoa; phylum Chordata; class Mammalia; order Rodentia; family Cricetidae; genus Ellobius; species Ellobius talpinus. Next base: position 57,401 of record LOJH01004479.1, on the reverse strand, counting down.
AGCCTTTGCTTCAGAGCAGGAATGCAGCGGTATGTTGAGACTAGGAAAGAACTGTTTCACAGATTTAAAGACCAAACATTGATTGAAAGAAAGTATGTACAGTCAGTACTGAGCATGTGACTGGAGTGTTCATACAACAGACACATGTGTGATGGGTAGCTAGAAATGTGTGGGATTAAAGCTTTGAGACCTGAATGTGTAATGTAAATGGTTTTTAGCCTTCATTGTTTTGAAACATGTAAAGCCAGATTTGTTTTAATTAAGAAAATAATGAATTATTTTCTTCATTTAGTATATCTTCAACTATAAGGAACTTTACTTACTACTTTTTTCTGTACTCCTTTGAGAATTTAGCCTTTAGAAGTTTGTATACTTAGCAAATAGCAGATGTTTCTATGGTACTACTAGTAATGTGATTCCAAGTTATCATTCAAAAGCTCAATCATAGTAAGGCATGAATTCACTGATACAGCTAAGCGCATTCTTGTGCTTAGTGTGCCTCATAGAAAGGCATGAAGTCATTGATATGGTCAAACACATGCTTTTGTGTAATGTGCCTCGTCATAGTAAGGCATGAAGTCATTGATACGGTCAAACGCATGCTTGTGTGTAGTGTGCCTCGTCATAGTAAGGCATGAATTCACTGATTCAGTCAAACGCATGCTTGTGTGTAGTGTGCCTCATCATGGTAAGGCATGAATTCACTGATAGGGTTAAACACATGCTTGTGTGTAGTGTGCCTCATCATGGTAAGGCATGAATTCACTGATAGGGTTAAACAAATGCTTGTGTTTAGTGTGCCTCATCTCCCTAATAGCTGCTACTCACTAAAAGTATCATTAACTCACTGTTAGCTTCATTTTGTCTTGGGAGTTGGTTTTATGATTTAGACGTTTGCTGACAATGCCAGGTATTGAATCCCAGGGTACATGGTTGTTTCTGTGTGTATGTGGGGTCCCTGCTTATTTGCTAGTGCACCAAATAGGCTGCCATGGTTCTGAGTGTATTATGTTACCTTGCCTTGTGTAAGTAAATTTAAATGAAGCCTGACTTTTGAAGAATTATGAAGATTAAGAAACAACAACTTTACTCTTATCAGGTGTATTTGCTCATTCCTTCAATTCCAGAATTCAGAAGGTAGAGGCAGGTGGATCTCTGTGAGTTTTAAGCCAACCTGGACTACATAGGGAGTTTCAGACCAGGTGAGACTACATAGTGAGACCCTGTTTCAAAACAAAGACATATAGCTGGGCGGTGGTGGCACACACTTTTAATCCCAGCACAAGGGAAGCAGATCTCTGTGAGCTCAAGGCCAGGCTGGTCTACATAGCATGGTTCCAGGACAGCCAAGGCTACACAGAGAAACCATCGCAAAAAACAAACAACAAAAACAAAAGAAAGAAATACACACTTGTTCTTCTGTTTGAAAGTGAATTTTGCGAACTTGTTTCAGAAAGCCTGATGGATCAGGGTAGTGACTGTATTGGAGGCAGAACCAGAAGCGGAAGACTATGGGATGGGTGGTCAAGAGGAGTGTGCAGTATGGGATGTTTTAATATGAGCAGGTGCAGTGTACTGAGAAGGCCTGTGGCTTGAGTTCTTGCAGCCAGTCTGGACTTTGGAGTTGTGAGTTTCCCCAGTGGCTTTTTACAAATTGACCTTCAGATTTCATGTGTAGCATTGAAGAAACTTTAAGCTATTGTTTTTATAGATCATGAGGCAAAGGGAGGTCATTTAGTTCTTTTAGATTTGGGAGTGGCTTGACTAATATATTCAAAAGATTTGGGAGTGGCTTGACTAATATATTCAAAAGATGACATACGAAGTGAAAGCTGTGTCTTGACATATAGAAAATACAGTTCACATTCATACATTTGTATGGGTGTGGATGTTTTACACTTTAAGAGCACAAGTGAGGAAATGAGATCTTTCATGAATTCCCAGGTTCTAGATGAAAGCCATAGTCAACTTACTATTTTTTAAATATTACAAAAACAGTATATTAGAATCCCATGAACTGTTTTTTTAAGATGATTTTTAGTTTATAAAGAATGTCTTTAGCTTAGGCACCTTGGTGTGTGGTGTCCTATCCAGGCATGCCTGAAACTTGCAGTGTACAGTTTTGAACTTGGTGTACTGAACAGAACTAAATTAGTATTCATTTGTCTTCTGAACCATTTTGTTGCTGTGTCTCAGCCATCCACATGCTGAACTAGATACTTTCGGTGGTGAGGAATCTATTCTTGACTCTGAACATAAAGGCACATGAGAGAAACGTGGTACAGGTTTATTTGGAGAACAGCCCATTTCCGGTACCATGGTTCCAGATGCTCCGAGACTAGCTTTAAAGTTGTGAATCTTAAAAAGGCAGAGTGCTGCAAGCACCTTGTTGCTACATTTTGATTCGCTTTCCTTTACTTCAGACAACTTGTTGCTGCTCCGTGTTCTCTTCTCCCCCCAAAAAAATCTGGCATGGTTTAGAAGTCGCACCTGCCTCTCTTTAGAATTGTGTGACTAAGCAGGCAGCACTCAGTCATGGACAGCATGGAGGGTTTTTTGTTGTTGTTTGAATTTTTTTTTGCCCAGGACTATTGTCACTATGGGCAGTTCATTTATGGCATTTCCACCCATTGTGTGTTAGTTTCCTGTCATACAAATTGCCACAATCTAGGTGTATGAAAAGGACAAGAGTTTTTACATTCCAGACAGCCAGAGACTGAAGTCAGGTATGAATAGGCTGTATCCTCTGGAGGATCCAGGGAGATGCTATCTCTTTCCTCATTGGAAGGTAGTTGCTGGTGATCTTTGCATTTCTTGACGTACAATCACTCACTTTTATGCTTTCATCTTGACATTGTATTTTATCTGTATCTTGTAAGGACACATACCTTAGGGCCTTCTACTCACAATGGTCCTTTCTGACACCGCTAACCTTCTGCTCTCAAATATAAGCACTTTGTGAAGGTAGGAAGTACTTTGGGGAAACTGACTTCAACCCCCTACAAAGACTTGAACATTTCATTCTACTTTGCAAGAGTTCTAAAGGTGTGTTTAAAGGGAACACATGCGGAGTGAGGATGCATTTGGACCCCGTTGCTTAGATGTTCACTGTGCCTCTGTTTCTGTTCTTCCAGGTGGTTATGGCTGTTGCCCAGCTGTATTGGCACATATCACCCAAGTCAGAGGCTGGCGTTATTTCTAAGTCCCTGGTGCGCCTACTTCGTAGCAATAGGTAGGTTGTGATTTTGCATGTGCTTTTTTTCTTTGTATCCTCTCAGAAGTAGTATTGGGACAAATGTAGTCCGTCTCCTCAGCCTGGGGTATATAGTTGACTATTTCATAAATAAGGTCTCATACTTAATGGGTTATTATAAAAGGATCTCAGTCTTAGTGAAGAAAAATGGAAGTTTCTAGCTTCAGGTCCAGAGATATTAAAGTATGTTGCAACATAGAGCATGCATTTTGCTTTGCTGGGTTTAGCAGTCTTGCTGTTTGGAAATTTTATTTATTCTGGAATCACTGAGAACTGTCTGTAAGTGTCCTCAGCTTGCTTTGCTCAGTGTGTTAGCTCTGACCTTAGAGCACTGGTTCTTACCTTCCTAACGTACCCACCCTTTAATATAGTCCTCATTATGTGCTGACCCCTAACCATAAAACTTTTCCTTGCTACTTCATCTTACTACTGTTAGGAATCACAATGTAATTATCTGTGTTTTCCAGTGGGTCTTAGGTGACCCCTCTGAAAGGGTCATTTGGTCCCCACAGGGGTCATGGCCCACACTTTGAAAACTGTTGCCTTAGAATAATAGCAGAGACCATGTCATGTTGCTTGGCAGAACCCTACTTCATATAACATTGGAATGTTCAATCACTAGTTTCTTCGGTTTTAAAAAGAGCTATTTATTTTTTGTTTTGGTTTTATGTGTGTACATGTGTGAACAGTGGTGTATGCATGTGTGTTAGTAGGACTATATGTGTGTGTGTTTTATGTGCTGCACATGTGTGTCTCTGGAGCATATGGATACTAGAGGGTGATGTCTAGTATTCTGCTCTGACCTTATGCTGGATTTCCTTGAGACAAGTCTCTTACTGAACAGGTAGACTGGTGGCTGATAGCCTCCTGTCTTAACCTTCACAGTGCTATGAGGTAAACCTTCATAGGCTTACAGGGGTCACTCCCAGCTTTACATGGATTCTGGGGTTTGAACTGTCTTTGTGTTTGTATAGCAAGCCGTCCTATCTGCAAATCATCTCCTTAACCCCCAAGAGTAGCTACTAGAAAATAACTACTCCCTTTAAAGAGCCCTGTGCTCTTTAGTTTCCTATATGGATAGATAGAACATGCCATCTTTACAATTTCCCTCTGTATAATTCAATAGTTCAGATAAGTAATTTCAAACAAACGGAAAACTTAAAAAGACTTGCTGTGATGAGTTCTTTCATTAGAGCTTTAAAGTTAGCATTAGTGTTTTATTATGTTTAAAAACATTATTGTTCCATTGGTCAGGGTTGCCCAGACATTTTGCACTGCTAGCTGCTTGTTGTCATTGTTTTCTATCCTTCACTGCACTCCTGCACTATCTGGGATGGGTAAGTGTTGGCTGATTGTGCCCTCACTCCCAGGGGTGCACAATCCCAGCCCTTGCTTATTTACTGCTATTGAGAAACAAGTCAGAAGCAGTTTCATTCCGTGCTGCTCGCCTTCACTTTGTCTCTAGCCACTTTTTGTTACCAGCTCAGTGACTTGTTTGCAATGGATAGTTAGTTCAAAAGGTGCTAGAAAGATCTGGAATGGTTCTTTGATAGAAGGTCTTTACCAGATTAATGTGAATTTAATAGTAGATTCTGTCCTTTATTAGATATTAAGCCTTAGGAATAGCATAATGTGACTTTTTTAAACCAGTCCTTTCTTTTGATCTGTGATTGGTTGATGCTGTGAGCCCCCTGATAAGAATGTGGGTTAGCACTGTGATTTCATTTCCTCCACTCATTTTCCTTCATGTGTGCAAAGCAGTAATACTGGCCGTATATTTCAGAGGGTACAGTATTATAAAGTGAGCTCTAACTCCATCTCATGACATACCTACCACACAGAATGTTTTAGTATTCTCGAGTACAAATGCACTGGAAAGAAGATGTGAATGCCTCATAGTTACTAAACATGTAGAGTCTTGTAGTTAAAAATTTTGTTGCCCCTCAGTTTTCTTAGATTCTTTTTAATGTATTGTTTTCATAAGATGTTTCGTTGGATATGACTACTGAAATGTCTTTTCACTTTTAGGGAGGTGCAGTATATTGTCTTACAAAATATTGCAACTATGTCAATTCAGAGAAAGGTATGTATATTGTGAGCATTTAATTCAAAGATTCAAAGAAGCACACCAGTGTGATAAATGTATTTACCCATTCCTTTTTTTTTTTGACCTAGGGTATGTTTGAACCTTACCTGAAGAGTTTCTATGTCAGGTCCACTGATCCAACTATGATCAAGACACTGAAGGTCCGTATGCTTCATACAGCTTCTTTAGCTGCTGTGTACTTTGAAGAGATACTACAGTAGCCTCTGGCATCTGTAAACTATGCTCCATTGTGTGCATGAGTGTGTTCAAGTGTGTGTGTGTGTGTGTGTGTGTGTGTGTGTGCAGAAGTCAGAGAACAACCTTGGGTATTGTTCTCAGGTGCCAAATTATTTTATTTTGAGACAAGTTCTCTCAGTGGTCTGGAACACCCCAAGTAGGCAAGGAAGGAGTCCTGCCTCTGTCCTCCAGCTCTAAGGGCACAGTGCACGCTGCATCCAGCCTATGTTCCCAGCTCTAAAGACACAGTGCATGCAAATAATGATTAGTTCAGGTCTTTGTGTTTGTATTTTGCAAACTTAGCTATTTCCCCAGCTCTGTATATTTTTGTCTTCTTTAAAAAAATATTTGAAAATTGTTATTTATTCTTTGCCTATATTATTATGGGCTAGTTATTGTACTGATTTCAGATGTGTTGGTTGCCTGTATCTCAGATAACTTAGCATGCTGAGAGAGACAGGTATATACATAGATAAATTTAGTGCTTTGTGCTTCAGACAGACAGTGGAGATTTGAATTAAGTCCTATACTAAGTAAAAAGGTGGAGCTGATTCTGTGGAAGATTTGTTTAAAAAAATGACATTTGGAAGTGTTTAAAATAGCTTTTGTGAATGTTTTTGTGGTTGGTATGATGTGTGGGTGCTTTGAAAGGCTGGGCATAGACTAAGCACAGAGATGCTGAAAGCCCTGTGGTGTAGAGTTCAGTGAGGGCTATGGATTGTGATGGTAAGACGGTGGGGCCCTAGGCAGAGCATGGAAACATTTCTGCATACTGTGTGCTATGTCAGGGACATTAAAAACTAATGAAGAAAGAATAGACATTCTTTTAAATATTGGGACAGTGTTATTTTCATGAAAAATGGGTTTACTCACAAGAAAATTGGTGAAAGACAAACAGTATGATATTTTCAACATCAATAACAAACTCCTGCTTTGTAATTATAAAACATTTCAAGTAATAAATATGAGCTGAAAGACTGGATATTTTTACAGCAAAGGGAGTAACAAAATGCTTTATTTGATATTAAGTTGGATGATCTTTGTATTTACATACTGTTGAGGTGGTTATTAAAACATAAACATATAGAACAGTTGAGTGGAAACAAAATCTTCATATTAATTTCTTGATTGTTCTGATTTTGTCTCATTCTACCAAGCCTGTCTTTATTTATAGGCAGCAGTATTTAGGGGTGGTTTTGTATCAGTTTGGTAACTCTATCTTACCCGTTTTAGTGAAAAACAGTTCTGTGTAATTCACATATAGATTTAAAAAATGGGTTTGAAGCTATTTTTTAAAAGTTGTATGAACCAAGACTCAAGTCATGTGTTTCAGTGGTAGGATGTTTGATTAGCATGCTCAGAGACCTAGGTTAGTTCCCAGTACTAGTGAAAATAACGTTTTTACATTTAAAAAATATTTTAAAATAACTACCCCATGTGTTGTTGCCAACTCGTAATGTCTCTCAGAGGGAGAGACAGTAACATTAGGTCATTAGTTACATAGTAAGTTTGAAGCTTGCCTGGGATACATGAGACTTTGTCTCTCCCCTGCACTAAAAAAAGTCTCAATTTTCTTATTAAAATAAAATGACTAGTCAAGCTATATTCTTAGAGAACAGATTTCCAACAGATAAAGCAAGTTAAGTGATAAAATAAGTTTACACAGAATAAATTTTTTCTAAAGGCCGTGCCTTTTAATTGAATTGTTTATGTCATTGACTTTTAATGTAATACTTGATATGAATGTTCTAGTGGACATGTTGGGTTGTATTTTTCTGTTGGTCTCATGTTTATGCCACCTTCAGAATAATTAATCTTTTTATGGGTGAAGTATATTTCTAAAGACCTCAGTGGAGACAGACTTAATTTCGCACTTCTTACATTTATAAATTGTCTAAGTGTCTGGGAAGGTGGGATGTGATAGCCAATCAAGAAAATTAATTGGTATCTGGAAAACAGAAGTATTACATGAAGGGCAAATTGATTTCTAACTTTATTAATAAAAAAATAAAAGTTGAGCTAACAAATTGTTTAGGTTAATTAGGTATGAGTTGTAAAATTAACACAATTAGTGAAGATGGGGAATTGTTTTATTAATTATTTTTTAAGAACTGTGTAATTATCTAGTCTCTGTAGACTCGAAGAAACAGACTAAGACCACCTCAAGGATACAGAGCCTCACATGACAGTAATTTTTAAAAATTCAAGTTTTATATGGATGTTTAGTCTCTGTTAAATTCATCTTTTTATTTGTGTTTTAAAATGTTTACTTTCTCTTTTACTCTATTGTAGCTTGAAATTTTGACCAACTTGGCAAATGAAGCCAACATATCAACTCTTCTTCGGGAATTTCAGGTTTGTATACAATGCTAATTGTAGTTTCTAAAATATGTTCAATTTTAAGTTAAATATGCCTTCTACTCAACCTAGAAATATGCAGCTGCATAAATAAAACAGATTTAGGGAAAGATGAGCAACTGGGAACTTTTCTGTTTTCGAGAATAAGCATTAACTACAAATGTACGGCATAGAATAAATGGTCTTGTTTCCCTTTCTGTTTCCATGGCACTGGGAAGACTGGCTCATCATTGGGTGTAAAATCTTGTTTTTGTTAAGGATTCTGTCCACGCTGCCACTGTGCTCTAAAATGACTTTCTGTGCCCGTGAGAACACATCATTGTTACCTGCTTCCCCCTGTAGATTGCCCCTTTAGCTCAAGCTTTATTACTGAGTGTGTGGGGAGTGGTGACTCCGGCATGTTGTCCTCTGGTAAAGGTGCTTGCCGCTGAGCCCAGGACCCATACTGTGAAGGAGAGAATCTATTTTGATTAGTTTATTTCATTGGCTTTATGTACTTTATGATGAAAGGATGAACTTTGAAGCAGAAATAAACCTGTGTCAGTGTTAAGGGCTTCACACCCTATACAGCAGTCCTGGAGTTCTTAATAGTTTTTAATATTTATAAATCTAGTGAAATCTGTGGCTGGAGTTCCTCCATAAGCCCACTCTGAATTTCTTTTTACCTGTATATGGACACCATGGTTTTTTTTTTAACTGTATTTCTTCTATACTTTGGTCAAGAGTCCTAGGATGTTACTACATGTCCACAATTATTTTGTAACTGGGTTACTGAACTTCTGTGCTGTATATTTTTTTTCTAGTAAAATTAGTGATAAAATTAGAATGACATAGAGCTCTCCTCATATGGGTATGCTAGAAAAATTGGGTTTCTCAAGATCTTTCTTAGACTAGAGTTCGTTGTTTGGATTTTATTTTTAAATCACTTATATAGTCTTTATTTCATTCTAACTGTTGGTCTTTGCTCATGTCCCCTTTCCTTGCTGTATAATCTTGCCATATTTTTGCACCTGTCTGGCACCCCCAGAACAGCAGGGGGCATGCCCTTGTGTTCTCTGCAGTAGTCAGTGAGCCTCTTGCAAGATGTGTTCATCAGCTTACTTACTGTGAGCTGTTGTATAAAAGATCCGCTTTTCATTGAAACTTTTAAATCCATCCTTTTTTCTGTCTATGTATTTTCTTAACACTTACTTAAATTTGTTCATAATAACTTTGTGATTAGGGACTTTCCTCAACAACTCTAATGCATTCTTTTAAACTATAGCAATGAAATTATCTATTTGGGAAGAGTTTTAAGTCTTCTTTGGTTTTTTCCTTTCATGGAACTAGAAAGTGTCACTTATTTCTTCAACATTTAGTTATCTCCTTGAGAGTTTACACTAAATTCCTATGTTATTTGCATCTTTTGTTTTTTTCCTTTGATTTCTCATTTAGATAACTGTTTAATGTATATTTTTCTTAGATACCCATAGAGTCAATTCTGTATTTACATACTTAGAATTTGGGGTTAGGAATCTTTTTCAAAAATAAAAGTCTAGTTTTTAAATTTAGGAAAGTTGTAACCAAAGTCACAAAGTATATAAGGTTGCCAGGAGTTTTGTTAAAGGCCTTTTACTTCCTTTAGTTAGAACTCTTTTTAAGTATGTGTTAATACGTTTCTATACTGTTCTGTTTGAAAGTGATGTGGACTGATTTTGTGAACTAGTACTTGTAGTTTTAGTGAAGCACAGGTCTGTTGCTGTCACTCTTAAACCATCTCAGTGGCTATGAACTTTTAGGTGTCTGGAAAGGTGCCCCCTTCTCTCCCTGAACCCGCAGGTACTCCTGGGTAAATGAGATGAAACCATAGAGCATGCTCTCAGTATCTTCTCAACTCAGCTCTTAAGCTAATTACTGTCTTTGGGTGATGCTCCCCCCTCTCCATTTGTCACCAGCTGCAGGTGAATGACCCTGGCTTGAAATGTACCTTTGCTATAGAAGGAGCATGTTACATAACAAGAGAAGAATGAAGTGAGCATCACTTGGCTCCTGTTGAGCTTAAGAGAGGACTGTGTATTCTAAATTCTTTCATCTTGACAAAGCTATCAAAATTAGCTTGTATTCACTCAATAATCCCAATGTCGAAACTAATCAAACTGTTTTTAGACCTACGTGAAAAGCCAGGACAAACAGTTTGCAGCAGCCACTATTCAGACGATAGGCAGATGTGCAACCAGCATCATCGAAGTCACCGACACCTGCCTCAATGGCCTGGTCTGTTTGCTATCCAACAGGGATGGTGAGTTCATGGTATCATTTTGTTTTCACATAATTTAAAATTGGATGTTCTTAGTACAGCCTGCAGCTGCAATCTTTTATGTATTATCTTTTGGAGTTTCTCTCTATGTCAGTAGTATAGTCACAATAAGTAGCAACTTTATTCTTGATTTGCATGTAAATTCACCTCAAAAAATAAATTAGATAATTAGCAGTATTTGTTTTGTCCCCATACAACAATTTATCTTACTCATTCACTAACCATTTCCTTATAACCTTTCTGCAAGTTTTCTGTGACTGTTTCTTACTGGCATGGAAGGCATGCATAATATTGGTTCTCCTGCAGAGGGTGCTAGAAGCAGGCAAATGACTTTGTAACCTGAACAGTGTCTGGACCAAAACATGTGAGCAGTGAACCCTCAGCCTTTCAGTCTTCCAGAAATTCACCCAACTTCCCCACTGAAGACAAATTAAACTTAGAAGCCATCATGGAGCACAGTTTCATGTACACCCAAATATTACTTAAGTATTCTCAGAAATGGGATAGCAAAATTTATCATCTAAATGTAAACTGCTCGTGTAGAAGTGCCAGTTCTGTCTTGGCTGTGGCTTGTGAATAAGATGAACCAGTTAGAGAAAAACAAGTTAGCTTTGCACCTTTACAAGATTTCTATTATAATTGTACAGTGGATTAAAATTAGTGTTTTCTTAGGGAATGTATAAACTACAATTTTTGAATTTATTGATTTTTATATGAAAAACTAAAACCAAGCAAACAGTAAAACAAAACTTATTCCTGAATAACTCTGATTTGTGTGTGTATACACACACAAATAATCATATAGTTTTACCTACAAGCTTTTGATTGCTAGAACATTTTCCTATGTAGATATTAAAACTCAAGTATATTTCACTAAACAAGAAATTTCTGAAAAGTTTACCTGTGCAGGAACACAAGAAAGGATGAGTGGTAAGTGCTGTCTGTGGCGTCTGATTCACTCCATACAGGAACATTTGCCTCTGTCTCTATGTCACAGTTTCAAGGATGGCTTTAGAAACATGTTTTATTTCCTGTATCTTTGACACTTACTTTCTGTGCATTGCATAAGGCTTACTGGTGGTAGTTGTTTTAAGATATCCTTTATTAAAAAGCTATCAGAAATTAGTGAGAACGCCAACAATCTTTTTAAGTATAAAGCATAGCACAAGTATCTGCCCATCTTTTCTTGGTCCCTTTTTCTGATGAGAAATGTTCATATTAATTTTAAGGTAATTATTTCTGCAACATACTGTTTAGTTTTGAAAGGTTTATTTTCTTTGATTTCAAAGAATCTTTTGAAGCAATCTTGAAGCTTGCCATAAAATAACCCATTATTGATGTGAAAGATTAATTTGAAAAACGGATTTCTTAAGGTTCTTTAGTATGAGAAATTCACATTTCAATTGACTTAGGATAATTTAATTGCCTGTGCTAGTTTATTTTAGGTAACATATTAACAGGATTTGTTTGTCTGAGTAACCTTGTTAGCACCTACTATAAACTAAAAGAATTAGATGGAAGGTTATTTTTCAATTTTGTTTAGTTTTTATAATTCAGTAAGCATTTAGTGAAAATTTGAATCTGTAGAGATATTTAATAAATGTTGAGTATATTAATAAGATATTCATTTAGCTTATAAAAATCTTTGCCTTTATGGTACTCACAGTCTGATAGAAGGAAGCAGTAACATAAAATAAATATGTTATAGTTTCCCCCCTCTACTTCTTTTACTTTATTGCCAGCTATTTGTATGTATGTAGAACTAGACTGCCTACTTGGGTGTCATTGCTCTCTTGAGTAATTACAAGCATACCTGTACTCCAGATTCCGCATCTGTAACATGAGGGTAACAGTAGACTGTACTCAGGTATGGTATGATTACATTTTGCTGAGGACAGGAGGATAGATTGAAGAGGCCCAGAACACAAATAGTATTTGCTTATAATTATAAAAATATTCTGAGAATTCAAAGGGCACTTTAGGTACTTAAATTATGGACAGAATCATAGAATTCTACTCTGCTTCCTTATTCATCTTTAAAATGATACATTACAGAACAAAAATGAAATGTAATATTTTTGCAAATTAAAGTCTTAATATTGTGCTTGTCTTGTGGAGTGACACTGGTGCTGAAGTCTGTGCACATAGTCTCTGTTTCCCTGAGGGAGTGACAAGACAGACACCTGTGATAAATGCGACAATGAATCCCAAAGTCGCTGGATACTAGGAAGTGAGATTCTTACTTTATGTGGAAAAGGGAACTGAGTTAAGGGTCGAGAGATAGAGTCTTTGAATGGTAGTGTAATCTGAGGCCCCTAGGGAAAATCTGATGACTATGGAAGCAGGAGTCAAAGATGTGAATGGACCAAGTTGGGCAGGGCAGCTCCTCGGAGTGAGAAATACAAGAAGTAGACCCTCAGACCCCGCAGAGCCCTGTTATCACCTTCCAGAAGGACTCATAAGACCCATGCTTGCCTTCCGATCAGGAACTATATAGGATAAAATTGCATTGCTTTAAGCTGTGTTTGTAGTCTTTGACAGCAGTAATTGGAGGGTAATTTAGCTCTAGCAGATAAATGGTGCTGAGTATACATTTCAGCATAGTCAATTCTGTCTCAGCATGGGTATGCGATTATATTATTATCTTTTCCTACTTTTAGCAAGTTTTGCAATACATATGTTTTTAAATAGTGGATTCTTTAAGACCTTATGTAGTATATTTTCTTTGCATATTATTTACCCAAATATATTTTTCCTTGTAGACTCTGAAGTGATCTGACAAATTATTTGTGTAATTCATATATAATTACCTTGAATTATTTTTGTTTCCTCTTAGCACAGTAGTGGTCTTATATGTAAGTAGCATTTGCTTGTAGTTATAAAATATTCTAAGAGTTCAAAGGGTACTTTAGGTACTTATCTTGAGTTATGGACAAAATAATATAATTCTGATCTGCTTCTTTATTTAAAATGATATGTTACAGGACAAAAATGAAATGTAATATTTTTGTAAACTAAAACCTTAATATTAAATATTAGTTCCCTAATATTTATTTACTTAGAAAAAGATTTGGCTTGAATTATGTATACTTACTCATGAAAAGTATAATACATTTCATATATTCATAATATATTCATAACATATTCTTAACGGGTAATGTATTTCAATTAAAAAATCTAACAGTACAAATTGTGATAGTTTGTATAATATTAAACCTTTGAAGTACATGCCAGGGGATTGTCTAACATCTATGAAGCTCTTGAATCAAAATTCTGCATAAAGACAGCATATACTTATTATTTTTGACATTTGTGACACTAATAATAGTTCGGTGAGTACTTGCCATACAAGCGGGAGAACCTGAGTTCAGATCCCAGCACCCATAAAAACAAGGCAAGGAGACATGTGTCTGTTGCTCAGTGTGGGAAGGCTGAAAGCATCCCTGAGACTTGCTGGCCAGACAATGTTATTGTTGTTGAATCAGTGAGAGACCCTATCAAAAAATGTGGAAAATGACCAAGAAAGGCATCCAGTCTTGGCTTCTGGCCTCTGCAAGCATGCATAAATGGATGCATGTGTATACAGCACAGCTACAAACACAGTCCTACATGAACACACAAAATGCACACAAAATAGTAGCTCATGTAAGACTTCCTCCATAAGGTCAGATACTCGGATACTATGATGCTGTGTGTCTTTCTGGTGCCACCACAAAGGTGACTAGATTACTGGTTAGCCTCTTTGTGGAAACCCATATCCAAACCCCGTCTTGTGAAAACCCATTTCCACCCCCAAGTTGTGATTTGCTTCTTAGTCACTTATAGGATCATTATATTTGTAAAGTCCTTGAAGGAGTGGGCATCGTGCTTGAAAGAGGTAGTTAAAGGGGATTTGCTGAAGACACTATTCACAAGGGAAGGATTAAGGCAAAGGCTAAGATACAGTCTGATACCTGTTGGCTAAGGACTATGAGAAGCCAGCCACAAAGCAGTCTGGGTGACGCATCTGAGCAGCCTCTGAGGTGTTACATTGGGTTGATAGATAGCATGGATTTACATGTGCTTGCTGATAAGGGACATTATTATTTCTAGGGTCTTCAAAAGACAGCACTGGGAAATACATGCTATACCCATCACAGATTCACACATGACACATAAATTCAGACATACACATTTGCTTATTTAATATCTTTGTCTTTGCACTTAAATCCCACAAAGATTGCGCCATCTAATTCTAACCCAGCCCATGTGTAAGCAATCAGTTCATGGTCACACTCATTTTGACACTGAAGTGGATGCTGTTTCTATGGTGATTCCATTTCTTCTCCTCCTAATCCTTACTGTTTCCAGATGCATCACTTTGGCAGGGCTTGGTGTGGTTGTCCCCTGTCTCTCCCCTGTTCAGTATAGAATATGACAAAATGCTTACATAGTAGATGCTTGATTATATTGAAGCTCTGGCTAAAAGACTGTTCACTGTGAAGTATAGTGTAAGTGTTGTTACAGAGGCCAGAGTTTGAAGTGAATTCTGCATAAGATAGTTCAGCAAACACTGAAAAGTGTGCTTCAGATTATAGTTTTCATGTATTTAAAGCACTGAGAATCTTTTGCTGATTGGAATTTTCATTTTACCAGGCAGATTGCAATTTAATTAATTATACATATTTACTATGACAATTTTTGTGTCTTTTAGAAATAGTTGTTGCTGAAAGTGTGGTTGTTATAAAGAAACTGTTGCAAATGCAGCCTGCACAACATGGTGAAATTATTAAGCACATGGCCAAACTCCTGGACAGCATCACTGTGAGTATCCCTGAGTCCTGCCAAACCCACTCGGTCTTCTTGTCTTAAATGGCTATCTCAAAGTGTAATGGTTAAGAAAGCTGTGATGTCTGGGTTTAAATTTTGTCTTTAAGATTTGATTCTTGCCAGGTGGTGATGGTGCACACCTTTAATCTCAGCACTCGGCAAGCAGAAGCAGGCAGATCTCTGTGAGTTTGAGGCCAGCCTGGTCTATAGAATGAGTTCCAGAACAGCCAGGGCTGTTACACAGAGAAACCGTGTCTCAAACAATACAACAAACAAAAAAAGATTTGGTTATTTTTAAGAGAGGATTGCAGACATGAAGGAGGAAAGAAAAGAATGAGCCCAACAGTGTTGGGTTGGAATTGGACAGTACAATTTGAGGGACTTAAGTACAAATAGATAGATATTAAATAAGTATATGTGTCACGTGCTAATCTGTGATGTGTATAACAACATGTATTTCTAGTGCTGTCTTTTAAGAAACCGTAGAAGAAATAGTGACCCTTACCAGGAAACACATTGTGTGCAGTGATCTTCTGTTATTACTGAGATGTTCTTTCATGCTGTACAGCTTAAATTTTAAAGGTAGGATTTGGTATACGCATGAAGGTGTGCAAATATTTTCGTTACCCTTAAGTAATAATCGAATACTTAAAGACCCCAACCTCCCTTCACTCTCTCCCCCTCAGCACCACTAATTTACTTTTTGTTTCTATGGTTTCTTTTTTCTTGATATTTTGTATAAGCAGATTCATATAGTATGTGACCTTGTTTTGGGCTCCTTTCATTTAGCATATTTTCAAATTTATACTTTTTAAAAAAACTTTTTTTTGGTGTGGGCATACATGTTCAGCATCTGTGTGGAGGTCAGAAGATAGTTTGCAGGAGACAGTTTTCTTCTCCCACCACGTGGGTTCTGGGGATTGAGCCCCAGCACTAGAGAGCCCCAGTATAGGTCTTTAAATTCCATTCTTTCCTCAAGGAAGCTGGTTTTCTTAGAGAAATGACTAGTTTCAGAGCTAGGCTATAAGGTAATAAAATGTGATGTAACTTTGGACCATCGTGTTGAGACAAAGAAAGAAATGTGGAACTGTATTTATAGAATGATAGAGCCATATATAAAGAATACAAACGATGAATAACAACAACAGCACAACCAAAGCCCAGCTTGAGGGTGAGGAGCTTGCACGGACTGTGAAAGGAGATTATTAGTGGGTGTGTGACAGTCTCCTTCTTCCCTGGAATGAATGCATAATGAATAAAGCATTGAGCAAACAGCTAACTAATCTAGAAGGAATGATAGGATTAGAATTACCCTGTCTGCTGACCATTGAAATACTGATTCACTGGAGGATTCTAAGATACACTGCCAATTCCTTGGGAAAACTTAAGGAGTATCAGACTGTTTGCACAGCCTCAAAGTGTGTCCCCACAAATTACTTACAAATTTCAAAGGCTGGAATCATGACTTACTGTGATGTCCTGGCCAACACTATTTTAATCACGTGAGCAAGGAGAACATGTCATTATGTAGGTGCCTTTTGAGATGATATATGAAGCATGATAACCAGAAACATAATTAGGAAGTGTAAAACATACTCATGCTCAGGCTATTTTCTAATGTGACTGCTCCCTAGATGTCAGTTACCAAGGAAAACACAGGCAGTGCTTAGTGTTGTGACATTCACTTTCATCCCAACATTCAGGTGTACCTCTGCGAGTTCAAGGCCAGCCTGGTCTACACAGTGAGCTTCAGGCCAGACAGGTTTAATTTGGGTGTCCACCATAGAGGATATCTACATTGACTGGAACAGGAGATAGGTCCTAGTAAGAACCATGGCTGTGCCAGGCAGTGGTGGTGCACACCTTTAGTTATAGCACATGGAGGCAGAGGCAGATCTCTAAGCTTAAGGCCAGCCTGGTTTACAATAAGTTCCAGGACAGCTAGGGCTGTTACACAGAGAAACTCTGTCTCGAACCCTCCCTCCACCCCAGAAAAGAACCATGGCTATAATAGCTAATGGATGTGCACAGAGAACCCCAGATGGGGGCAGTTTGGAGATGCACAATTAACTGTAAATAGTCATCACACATGATGTCATCCAAAAGCAGTAAATTTAAGCTACTGAAAGGAAAGGGCATAGTTGAAATTCTGATGAGAACTAAAAGTCTTGAATAATTTTAGAAACCTGTATTGATGCAGATGAGATGGAGGTCAAATGAATGGGTTTGAAGGTCTCAAAAGAAGAACATTAAGGGGATGCAGAGATCATTTTGTGTTAAAAAGCACCAAGTGAAAGTGGAACATCCATGGTGAAAAGAGTGGATTTGGGTGGGGAGAATTTTATCTTTATAGTAAAGAGGTGTGCAGCTGGGAGAGGAAAGCAGGAATGTGGGGTTCTCTGTCCCCAAACTACTTGGGCAGAGTTCAGCTAACCTTTTGCTAGTGAGCTTGTTCAAGCCCTATCAGAAAGAAAGAGGCAACTGTGAGAGCCTCAGGATGTACCTGCTTGTCCATAAAGTATCTGAGGCACATTCAGGCAAGCCTTGGCCTTCCTTGGAAGAAAAAGTTTTGGGATTCAATAATATCCATGAACCATTGTTGAGTGATTGTGCCAGCGATTTGTGGGACAGAAGTGTTGGCGTATTAGCCAAGTGGAGGCTTCCTGCAGGTCTAGACTGTGAAGCTGGCTTTTGATGTTTATTTTGTCGGAAGTTAACCATTTACAATCAAAAGGCCCTAATCAAGTAAAGGGTTAAAAAATAAGGCAGGGAAAGAGATATTTAGCAAATGTGAACAGAAAGTGACATTTGATGTTAATTAGAAGTGTTTATATGAAAAGGAACATTATAAAATGAAAAAGAGCCAATGCACAAAGGAACTAACAAATCTAACCTTGTTTGTGTGAAACATGGCAACAATATGAATATATGAGTAGGAAAATCTCAGAATGTGGTATATGTGTGTGTGCGTGTGTGTATTGTAGTGCTGGGGCTTGAACCTAAGACCTCACAAATGCCTAGCAAGCATTGTACCACTGAACTGCACCCCACTATTAAAACTATACTTTTAGATCAAAGAACGAATTTATCAAATAAATGTAGTTTTCCTATAAAAATAAGTAAAAGGAGATGGATAGATGGATTAGCAGTTAAGAAGATTTGGTGCTTTTCCAGAAGACCTGAGTTCAGATCCCAGTACCCATGTTGCGTGGTTTACAACTTCCTGTAAGTTCAGCTCCAGGGGTCTGACACCCTGTTCTGACCTTTATGTGTACCTCTGTGTGTGACATATACAAACACATCTCTCTCTCTGTCTCTCTGTCTCTCTCTCTCTCACACACACACACACACAAAACTAATAATAATAAAAATAAAATCTTAAGGAGATCAAAATTGAAGAACATGGATTTGTCCATAGGGCATACAGAAAGGGGAAGTGGGGCAGTATGGTTGCTCAACATGTTATGGTGCTTGCTACCATGATGACCTGAGTTGAATCCCTAAGACCCACAGGGTGGAAGGAGAGAACTGTCCTCTGTCCTCTCCACATGTTCGCTACAGCAGCCTCCCCACTCCTCACCTGCCAAGTAAATAAAAACAAAAGAAAAAATAGTAAAGGAACAAAATGAAACAACATAAGAAGCTAAGAAGAGGAATCAAGGTTAAAGGGTATTCTGATTTGCAAAAATCCAAAAACATTCAGTTCAATAAATACATGTTTGATCTGGGCTTCTAAAACATCACTGAAGCAGAGCCCCCTTTCTGATAAGGCAGAGAGGAAGCCAGCTCTGAAGCATGGGTTATTTCTGTGTGAACTTGAACTTTAAGGAGTGGAGCTGATGATGAGGTGTCAGTTGATGAGCCATGGCAGGAGAGGAAACTGACCCACTTGAAAAAGACAGTTGTTTTGCAGAAAGCTAGAAATGGTCGGGGAGAAACATCAGAATGTGATGGGGGATGTAGCAGATAGAAGCCTGAGTCAGAATGGGGTGGATTCAGTTCTCAGAATCTCTCTGTCTCTGGTCACAAGAGAGATTTTCATAAGAACAGCAGGCACGAGGACTTGGAAGCAGAAATGCAGCTGATCCAGCTTCTGGGAGCTGCGGACTGAACTCTGCCTGAGAAGCATTGCCCACTATGGTACCCCCTCCTGATTCTATACTTTGAAATCTGGAGTGATGTGTAAACTCAGCAATTTCAAGAGAAGCCAGTCTGACCCATGAAAGGGCCCCAGTACAGTATTAAACATCTTCGTTGAGGGTCTAAAACCCCGGCTAGGGCAGCACTTTAGGCAAATATCTCCCTGGAAGGAGTGATAATAGAACTGAAAGCCAGACCATCCAATGAGGCATAGTGTATGGGACCAGACAAGAAGGAGCCTGTACCCTCCCTGAAAAGTCTGACTCTTGTGGAAACAGCAAGAGGCAGGAAGACATTGTGTGATGTGGTAGCAGAACAGGACAGAGTTGCAGATTCCTCATTGGAGCAAATGATGCCCACTCCACCATGATATGTGGTCTATGATGGGTGAGGGACTGCCCCTTTCCATATCCCTGGCTCCCTTTGGCTCTTCCCAGTGCTCTAATGGGAACTGGAGATTTGGTTCACACTTACAGTCCTGGCACTACCACTGATGATCTGTGACATGTGGGCAACGCTTTGCCCCTGCTATTGCTCCAGTGTCTTTATATTTCCAGTGGAGTTAATGTTGGAGCTGCAGTGTGCTGCTCTTATGGACATCTAACTGAGAAATTAGCTAGTTTTCAAAGACACCGTGACAAATTGTAGGAAGGGACTCCTGGATGTTAGATGTGCAGATTTTAAAAGGAGAGAATATTGATGGATTTTGTCATATAAAGACTGATTCCATTGGTTATTTACGGGATAGCATAGTTGAAAATATGAAGATTAATGTTTACATTATTTTGCTTTTTGAGCTCACTCAGATGAGAGAGATAATGGCTGTGGTAGTCATCTTGTATGCTCTGGTTGTAACCTTCATTTGTAATGAGTACGACTTTTGCAGGAAGGTTGCTCCAGAATAGCACACCTGAGGACTGCTGTAGTGGGTTTTGCGTAGGGTTTTCTATGATTGGTGTCATGAAAGAACACTTGGGATGTTATTCTGGACGGACAGCTGAGTAATTCTTAAGTGGCACATAATGCATGTTGGCCCAGATGCCTCACTGTTTAACAAGCCCCCTCTCACTGCACCCTGACACTTTAATATAAGTCAGATCTAAGGTTTCATGTATATCAAGTCCAGATACATACAGTTGGGATCTGATCTGCTGTTAGTGTGCATTGTGTTGATGTCTCCTGATTCTGCCATTGACAAATTTAAATAAATAAAATTGATGATTTTGCAGGATTTACTTTAGACTGTTGACCGGTGCAGTGGGCTGTTGTTGAAGCACAATAGCTTTTAAATTGAACTGCTTACAGAGCGATCTGTAAAATCTTTCTAGATGTCACTATAACCACGGTGGTGAGGGAGGGAGGAATCATCATTTGTTTTTTGCAGGCAAGTTAATGGGTTAAAATGGCAGTGGCAACTACGTTCTCTTAGAAGGCTTGAAAAGTGCACTTAACAACTTTCTCAGGGCATTTAGAGTAAAGAATTACGCACAGTCATTTACAGTCCAGTTTGTCTTTGAGAATATTGAAAAGCAGAGGGTCATAAAAAGAGTATTCTATGTTTGAGTGTGTGTGTTCATGTGCGTGTGTTGTATTATTAGTTGAGTTTTAATTAACTGTTCCAATTTACTATGTGGTTGAAAAAAACTGGAGAACAAAGGTAACTGGTTTTTTTATTTGTAGTTTTAGTTGCGAGAGAAAAGGAAGGACTGAACTGGAAGATACTAGTTCTCTAACTCTAGCCAGATGCACAAAACAATGGCCTTATTAGTTTCTTAAGGCCTTATTGTTTGGTCTTAGTTTTGTGTTTTGTTTTTTTAAATATTTATTATGTGTACAATATTTTGTCTGTGTGTATGCCTGAAG
>LOJH01004479.1:20204-36226 GCA_001685095.1 Ellobius talpinus | reverse complement strand
GACCTTTAGAAGAGCAGGCAATACTCTTAACCACTGAGCCATCTCTCCAGCCCCGGTCTTAGTTTTTTTTAAGACCGTCTCATGTAGCCCAGACTGGCTAGAATACCTCCCTGCTTGCTGCCTACTGGGTGTTAGGACTCTAAGCCTGTATTTCCCTGCCTATCTTCTGAAATTTTAATAAAATAGCATTATCAAAAGTTTGATATAACATTTTTATTATTTCATATTATAAAGAAGCGTCTACACTTTAAAAATGTGTGCTTAGGAATTTTATTAGCTCAGTTCTGGGAAATTTCAAATGTTATTCCTCTTATTCCATCACCATCTTGAATTTTTCCATTGTTAGTATTGATTTATCAATTTTTAGTTCTTTCAAATATTATAAATGCTTATAGTATTAAAATGCTGTTATTTTAATCTTAAAATACACATGAGTCTGAAATGTTTTAACACCTTCCTTTTGTGATTGTTTTTTAATGTCAAATAGAATAAGTTTGTTGTCAAAAGAAAAATAATTAAAATTGCACAATAGATTGTGTTATGTTGTAGAACTCTGATTTCTAGAGTTGCAATATAAATATATTTAAGAAAAATAAATCTAGCATAACTGAACTCTGAGTTGCCTATATATTCTCATTTAGAAGTACCTCTCATTATGGAAGGCCACTTGAATTGCTCTATGCTGGAAACTTAATGCACCACTCAATTACTATTCTTTAGCCCAATTTAAAATAATAGATTGGGAGTAAGGTCTTAATGCAGTGTAACCTTTGGAACATTAGAAATAACCTCTTTCTTTCCAGAAATGAGTGTACAGTAAGGGTATTAGTTTTATCACACTGCATGAATAGATTTGACGTAGCCCTTAGGCCCTTTTACGTTGCATAAGTAGACTGATTTCCTTTCTAAGTTCTTTTTAAGCATGAGTTAAAAGTTGATGCTGTTACAATGTTAGGAAATGTAGACTTCTTATTTCCAAGCATTCTTAATGACCTCTGATTCTGTTGACTCAGTTTAGATATGTTAATATTTTATATTATTAAAATCATTATTATGCAACATAGTTAAAGAGTTTAACTTGACCAATGTAATTTTATTACGTTTTGCTTTCTTCCTTTGAAGTCAAAGTGTGAACATCTGTGTAACTGTGCTGGAAGAAGTAGAACTTAGAGGCATTGCAAAGGGAATCAGGAAAGGCCTGCTGTTGTTCTAGTTGGACTACCACTTACGGTCGCCATCAGATTTCTCACTTAGAATAAAAAGCATATTTTCTATGCTAGGTGAAAATGTTCACAGGAACTAATTTACATGCCCTCTCAAATTCCTTTTGGAATAGGGGAGGGTACAAATAAGCAAATAGTAATAAAACTAATTTGCATACCCTAAAATGTTGGCCTTAATGGTTCTGATGGAAGGTTTCCAATTTGTAGCAAGGCAGTGATTTTTAGGAAAACAAATTATATTGAAGTGTACTTTATTTTTAAAATTATAATACTAAAGTGCCGTACAGCCCACTCCTGCCACAGCAACATGAAACAGTGACAGGAGCAAGCTGGACTCCAAATGGACCTAGATTCTAGACAAGTAGTTCTTACTTTACTAATTTTTTTCCCAGGGCATTTCTTTGAAACCCGTTTTTAAATTCTTATTTATGTAATGTGTAGGGTTGTTTGCTTGCATGTGTGTCTGTGCACCTAATGTGTGCTTGGTGCCTGTGGGGGCCAGAAGTGGACATCGAATCTCCTGGGACTGGAATTACAGATGGTTGTGAGCTGTCATGTGGGTGCTGGGACTCAAATCCTGTGTAAGAACAGCTGGTGTGGTTAACCACTTGAGCCAGCTCCAGTCCTGAAATCAGCTTTAATGAGATTTCCTTTGTGTCTGTACTTGATAGTTCAAGCAAACCTTAAAAGTGTTGAGCAGCTCTTAGATACATATATCCAGTGAGTGAATAAATGGGGTCCTTACAGTTCTCGGCCTTGTCTGTGCTGATGTTGAGGAGTGTGTGATTATCCCGTTTCTAATCATGTGATCTGCTTCTCATGTTAGGTTCCTGTGGCTAGAGCAAGCATTCTTTGGCTAATTGGAGAGAACTGTGAGCGAGTTCCTAAAATTGCCCCTGATGTTCTGAGGAAAACGGCTAAAAGTTTCACCAGTGAAGATGATTTGGTGAAGTTGCAGATTTTAAATCTTGGAGCAAAATTGTATTTAACCAATTCCAAACAGGTAAGACACTGATCCTCTTAATCCTGACAGGTGCTACCTTTACTCTTACCAAGCCCCTGAAGCCTCTCCACAAGTTACCCCATGCACTTGGTAGTATTGGACCATGTTTGTAGTAGGTCCTAAGGTGGATGGTGGGAGTGCCCACAAGTCATTCTGATGTAGCAGTGGAGAAAGCAGACTTAAGAGGTGTGATACAGGTGTTGAGATACAGTTGTGATGAGTGAGTTCAGGAGGTCTGGTGTGGAAGAAGAGGTCAGAGAATGATCATGAAGGACAGATGCTTGAGAAGGGCCTGGAGGATGTCAGTGTACAGAACAAGAGAGGGAGAGGACAGGGCAGAGCTGTGAAACTCCTTGTGGAATTTAGGAGATCTGTAGAGATGCATTCATTAAAGTGTGTACTACGATCTGAATTAGTGTTCCCTTAAATTAATAAGTTGACCTCAATCACTAATGTAATGGTTTAAGGACTTGAGTTCTTTGACATTTTTAGTTCAAGAGGGTGGAGTCCTTCTATATCGCATCTAGTGGCTCATATGTAAGTTGTTTATTATTATTTTGTCATTATGAACATTATCATCATCATTATTATTAAGCCCTTTTCTTTATAGTGGCAAATAACCAGTATCTGAATGGAGTACTCTTCATTCAGAGTTTTTTCCTTCAGTGAATTTGAAGGCCATTCTGGTTGCCCTCATGTTTTTCTTTGAGCTAAATCTTTTTCATGACAGTTTTAGAACACAGTTTCTGTAGTATACTATTGGAGATTTCAGAGTGATTCTTCCAGATAATTACAGATGAAAATACAATGCTTTTTTAAAGTATTTACTATTTCGTATTTGAAATGATTTAAAAATAGATGATGTGTCCTGTGGAATTGTGTCCTATTTCCAGCATCTCTTACTCGTTTAAAAAGGGATGTTGGGGAAATTACTGGTGAAAATTAGCACTAACAAATGGTTTTATGCACCACTAGTTGGATAGTACTTTTTATTTATGTGGTTCATAACCCAGTCGACTGACGTGATTGCTTTGACTGAAATGTAGAAATACTTTTACATGTATTTATTTTAGCCATTTTAAAACTGAATATGTAAGAGGAGACCAATGCTTAGAGCTGGCTTTACACAAATTCCTAGTTCTTATCTATAAACCTGATGACTCACTGCACCTCTCCAGAACTTGCACTGAATTACAGGCTTCTAGAGAATGTCGGTTTTTATAAGGCATAATACATTGTATTTATCTGTATGCATAGAGAATAGTTGAATAATAAATTTTGTTTCTTCAAAATGTCTATTCTTGCTGCAAGGGAAATGCCCCAGTCAGTAAAGTTCTTGCTGTACAAGCCTGAGGACCTGAGTTTTATCTCCAAAGATAAAGATAAAAGTAAAAAGACTGGGTGTGGCAGTCCATGCTTGCTATTCCAGCACTGGGCTTGCTGTTCCTCCAGCCTAGCCTAATTGGTAAGTTCAAGGTCAGTTAGAGACCCCTCAAAAAGACAAGGTGTGTGATTGCTCTGTGGGGCCAAGTCTTCACCAAGGTTGACAGTCTGTATTTGAACCCTGAGAACTGTGTGGTGTGAAGAGAGAAGCAGTTTCTGCAAGTTGCTTTCTAACCTCCACATCATTGTCATGGCCGACATGCGCTTTCACTCCCTCTCTCCCTGCCCCCTCTTCCCTTTTCTCTGAATGAATAAACAAACAATACAAATAATACAAAATTTATGGGAACAAGCAGAAATAAAATACGTGCTTGCCACTACACACATGTGTACACACATACGTACATGCAGAGAAAAAAATGTCTTTTCCTGACCAAAAGAGAGTCAAAATAAGTTTAACATCCTGCAATAAACTCTAATTAGCATGGCCTTCCCGGAGATAACAGTTACAAATAAGAAACTAGAAAGCAGAACAAAAGCACAGCTTCCTCACCACTCAGCAAAGAAACAATGCAAGAAGATGCTGCAGCCTGGCAGACCTGGACCTGTGGGAGCAGGACTCAGAGTGATGTCCACAGGTTTACTGTGTGCCTAATGATAGGCTACAGCCGGCACTGCACATGGTAACTACGGTAACTGCATTCTAAAAGGAAAGGAGAGGGCAGCATGCAGTCAAACTGCAGACATGACCGAACGAAATAAGAATTCTGGAGTGCTGAGAGTAGAAGATCCTGTGAGCATGAATAATCTGCCCTGGCCTGGGTGACTCCTGACACAGACATGTGCATGGTGCATTCAAAGTTACACCCTAAGAATGAAAGACCTAGCCTGAAATTTGAGGTGCAACCAGGAAGTAGAGTAAACCTGTCATTAGTTGTGTGCCGGAACTAACAAAAACCCAGTGTTAATTAAAGAATGTTAATAGTGTTGAGAGTGGGGTCCGTAATGTAACATCTGTAATTCAGATTTACTCAGGATAAGGGAAACCACAGTGGGATGCTGTGGTTTAATGAACTTCAGGTTTCAGTGTGGAAAGCTGGAAGAGTGTTAGAAAAAAAAGGTTGCTAATGGTTGCACAGCAGTATAATGCCACTGAGTTACAACCTTAATCTAGTAAATTTCATGTTTATTTAACCTCAATTTAAAAGAGAAGATGATTGGGAAAATATGACCAGTTTTTAAGAAGAAAAAATGTCAATAGAAACCAAAGCTGAATTTGCAGATAAACGTTTTGCAGCAACTGCTAGAAATTTGGTTAGTGATATAAGGGAAAGTATACTCCTAATGAGTGAAAAGAAATCTCAGGAGAAATAGAGTATTTTTAAAAATCAAATAGAAGTTATAAAACTGGACTGGACATGACACACCTTTAATCCCAGCATGACAGAGGCAGAGGCAGGAGGATCTCTAGTACTAAAAAATAAAACATTTGGAAAACGAGTGTCTTTTCTGTGGGGAGCAGAACTTTCTCAGAGATCCTGATGAAAGGACAGAGGGAACTTGAATTCATTTTTTTTTTTNTTTGCCTGGGAGTGAACTTGGCAAAACCAGTCCTGGGCTGGAGCCAGTGCCTTGAAAGAGTTTTCTGTTCTTAGGAACTCGGCTTTTCCTCCTAAAGAGATTAGAGTTATCAGCCT
This sequence comes from Ellobius talpinus, assembly GCA_001685095.1. NCBI lineage: Eukaryota > Metazoa > Chordata > Mammalia > Rodentia > Cricetidae > Ellobius > Ellobius talpinus. The sequence continues at coordinate 30,920 of LOJH01004479.1, read as the reverse complement.
CAAGGCCACTGTGTGCTCAGACCTTGACGCTCCTGAGGTGCCCCATGTTCCCCTTGTGCTATGTTGTCTGATTATTCTAATGACTCTGCCCCATTTCTCCTCTGGAAGTGGTAGATAAGGTGCTGTCCTCTTAGTTAAGTTTGCTTGGCATAGACATAGCTTGTGGAAGACCTTCTAATACCAAACTTTATTTTCTTCTCTATCTTCTATCTTTTTTATCTTCTGATCTCCTGGTCCTCTCTCTCTCTCAGGACCCTTTTACTGAAGATTAACCTACTGGTCCAGGGCATTTTCTTTGAGTGGTATATATTTGTGTGTGACTCTTTCTGTCTTCAGAACTGAGCCCTTTGGGCAGCTGAGTTCTGCTGGGTCCATTTTTCTGCTTTCACCACTATTTCATGCAGAAGAAATTGTGCACAAAATTCACATTATGCCCATATTGCTCTGGACTATGTCAGCCAAATTAGAACAAATATGTATTTTTCAAAAGCTTCAAGCATTAGAGCAAAACTGACCATACCTACTGCAGGGTTGTGACGGTGAAATGAGACTGTCCTGGCACGTGGTGGTACTTAGCTCATGGTAGGTCCTCTTTTTCACTTGAGCCCAAGTTCACATTCCTAATCAAGTGCTAGATTTTTCTTAGAGGAATTGATATTTTTTAATAAAGGAAGCAGTTTCACTACCAATAATCATTTTCTTTTTCTGGAGAAACCTACTGGTTTGGGCCTGTTCTGTTAAGAAAAGTGTGGTGTAATCCCTCGTTTGCTAGTTAGTGTTAGTACGAGTATCTAGTGGACAGCACTGTTGAGTGGTCATGAGGAACTGTGTCACTGCGTGTGGAGAATGCTGAAGGCTTTGTGACCTGTGACTAGTTACTGATGTCTGGACTCCTTGGGACAAGGTGTGGAGACTCAGCATGGGTTAGGTTAAAATGGTTAATAGCAATTCAAATAAATAAAGGCTGCTTTCTAAGAAACATTTGTAATAATGTCTGATGTTTTAAGTATTGAGATAAGTAATAAGTCAATGTTTTTCCTAGCCCCTGTCTTTGTATGGCAGATTGCAAACTCACATAAAAACATAGCAGGAAAATACACATATCTGTCTCTCCTTAGGAATCACTGTCAGCATTTGCTACACTTCTCCTTTTAAAAGTGATAGCTCTGGAGCTTGAAGCTCCTGTTCACATTTTTCTTCTTCCTTATATGTGACCATGACTGTACTGTTGATGTGTTTCATTCAGTCAAGCTTATTTTCATTATGAGTATGCATTAATAAAATCCTATTGCCTTGTATTCTGAAACATATGTTCTACTTTATTATAGTTTTGCAGCCTTTCATGTCATGTGTCTTAGAAATAGTGATATGTATAGATGTGGTTCATTTACTGTTTGATATTCTGTGAGATACTCAAGTTTCTACTTCTCTGCGACTTAGAAAGTGAGCACTTTTACTCATTGGATACATTTTGATTCTCAATGGGAAACTGGGTGAATTGTACTGATATTTTGGGGATCCCTTCTAAAGTTAGGAACAGTTTCCTGATTTGGATCTTTTCAGAAATATCCTTGCTTTGCTCTTTGTTCTCATTTGACAAAAGGATTGGGTCTGTGACATTGCTCTGTGTGTGTATGTGTGTGTGTCTCCCTCCCCCCAACTAAGAAAATTAAGTAAAGGTGAACTAGAAAGGAAGTCCTGAACTAGGGCTATAGTTCAGTGGTCTAGCACTTGCCTGGCGTACCTGAAACCCTCAGTACTTACTGCTCTGACGAAAAACAAACAGTGAGATCTTATAGAAACCTTTCAAATTGGCAGAAAAGTTGTTGTTCTTGAATTAAAAAGCTCCAAGTCACAGAAAAGATCCTTTGGTCATGAAAGTACAGAATAGTAGAAATGCTTATAGTAACCTCTAGGATAGGTTAAGAATTGAATGCAGTTTCCAAATGTATATATCAATCTCTTGCCTTTAAAAAGTAACTGTTGTTATACTGAATGCTGAATTCTGCATGCCTTTTTGTGTTCCTTGTAGTAAGAGCGTCTTAGGTTAGTTTTATGATGATTTTAAATGACCTTTATTATTGTGTGCCGACGGTTACACCACATCCGTGCATCGTATGACGCCATTTTGGACATTAACAGACCATGTGTACTGCAGTGGGTCCCACTGATACTTGGTGATTCAGAAGCTGGGTCTTTGTGTAAGTGTAAGGGCCCCACAGCCATGGAGCTGCCTAATTACACACTTCTCAGGGCATATCTTTGTCATTAATGTGTAGTTGTATTAGAATAACTCAGTTGTTTGAGTAAATATTTGCCATTTTATTACTTGTTAGAATATTCTGGTAAGGATATGGTGCTCATCTCTTAGATGTTCTAAATAGTAAGTTCCTTAATTTTTGTAATATTTACCCTCAGATTCCTTTTTCCTGTGTGCCAGTCACTATGAGGAGCATGTAAATAGTATTTGGATAGCCTTAGCCTTTAGCTGGTAACAGTAACAGTTTCTTAAATCTAAGCAGAAAAATTAATCTAAAACCAAAATTTAATAAATTAGACCAGAGCATATTGAATATTTCTGTTAGTGTATTTTATCTCATTTTCTTGTTTTATATAATTTTTTATGTAACAGTGTTATTTAGTGTTTCGTACTGGACCCTTTGTGATGTTAAAATGCCTTGGTCATTTATTGAAATGTTCCCTTTCTAAAAGTTGCCCTGGAAAAATTTATGATGATTATCTCAGTTTCCCATCCAGTTAAGATGTGTCCCCAGTTTTAATTTTTAATGAGGCAATGTACTTAATAGTTATGTTACAATAACACACAAGTAGATTTATTCAACTCTGCTTTGAACCTTCGGTTCAGTGATATGTTAGCTAAGTGTAGTGGCCCACACATCTGTAACCCCAGTGTTGGCAAGAGGGCAGGAACTAGATCTCTGGTGCACCTTGTCCAATCAGTTGATGCAATCCATGGCCCCTGGGTTCAGTGAGAGACCCTGTCTCAAAACATAAAGTGGAATGCAATAGAGGAAAACACCCGAGCTGATCTCAGGCCAACACATACACATGCACACATACACATACATGCACACATATACAAACACATACATTCATACAGTCTGTATTTATATACAGATATTATGATATATGGAGAATACATTGAAAATACTAGCAGTTTCATAATTTCTAATGATAAATTTAAATTTTGAAAAAGACTTAAACACTTTCAAAAATGCATTCTTCAGAGAAATGCCCATGCATTACTACTGAAGACAAATAGCAAATTGATTACTATAGTGTGTGATGAATCATTGCATATAGATATGCCTTTTATGTTATGAAAATTTTTATTTTGAAAATACATTTTATAGAACTGTTTTATAAATTATAAATACATATTTTTAATTTTCCATGTAAATAATGTCAGTATATTTTAAAGGTTTTTGTAAAACTTAGTTTGAGGATTAAGGAATTTATAAGCAGAATGTATGACTGCCATTCTAAGAAGTTGAATTAGTAGACTTCATTTTCTTTTTGGGTTAAGTTGAGTTGCAGATTCTCAGTCTTAATGCTGAAAAGGACTTTAGCATTAACTAGTTAAGAATTTTCACTCTGATTTGAGGACAGGAATGGTTCCGTGAGTTCACAGCTCTCCTGTCCAGGTAGTTACAATTCAGTGTGCCACACCCTATCTAAGCTGATGTTGAGTTGCATTTCTCCTATGCCAGGTATTGGCTAGTTGCTGTTCTTTAAACAGGACTCAGTCTTTACTTACAGATGAAGCAAAACAGGCAGCAGTTGGTGGTAACTAGAATAAGGAGAGATCTACAAGCGTTTTATAATTCCTCCGTAACAGACCTATGCCATTGCTTTTAAATACCTTGCTTCCAAAAGAAGCCTGCTTCCTCTCCCAGTCAATCATCCCAGCTGTATATTATTTTAAGGGGTGCGCCACCCCCGTCACTGACCTCTGACGTATTGTTCTAGCATTGTCTTTGCATCTCCCTGTTGTGATTGATTCTATTTTTTTCTATTTCTAGTGTGTGTAAAATGTTCTAATATAAATGATATACTATTCTTTTGTTATTTTTTATTTTGTGAATCCTTTTAGCTTATATTTACAATTGTATACATGTAGCCTTCTAAATTAAAATTGCTTTTTCATTTAAAAACACTGTAGTTTAACATACAAACCTATTTTGTTACATTCCAATTTTGGTTTGATTATTATTAAAGTCATCTCAATATTTGTTAATGTAGTGCATTCAGAAGTTGACTTAGCAAGCCTGATTATGGTGTAAAAGCTTACGTAAATAAATAAATGACCAATATTACTAGAGGCTATAAGCAGCATGGCGGAAAAATGGAAGAACTCTTTTATCCTAGTTTTTAGAGGGCACCAGCAGCTTGCTTTTATGAAAAAGTAACAGCTAAATGCACTGCAAATAATTTGCAGTAATCCAGTTCAGTGATTCATGTGTCTGCTTTAATGGGTCATAATTCAGGGTAAAGTAACTGAGTGCAGTCAGAGTGCAGACACTGCTTATGCCAGGGACAGTATCTCTTCATAAAGCACACCTCAGGAGAAGCCGTTTGCCAGCCCCTAATACTCTCTGATGTTTTGATGTCCTGCATATTTTTCCGATTAAGTTTTGAGTGCCATGTTTTTAGTTGTATTTCCACATTCATTATTCTCACGTAGACCCTTCAGCGGGTTTGCCATATATGATTATTTTTTTAATGATGCCTTTCTTTCCACTTCAGCAGTTTAATAATCTAGCACATGGCTGCTTCTCGGTGCTCAGCATTCACCTCCCCAGCACGGAAGAGGACATGTGCGTTGGCTTCGGAATCCCATTTGCCATGTTAGAGATGCATATTCCCCATGGAGCGACATTTGTTTGACATAACCATTCGTTTTTATTATGTCTTTAAATATGTTTATCCAGAGTTATCAATAATCATAAATAACCGTATTTTCAACTTGTTCTGTTTTTTTCGAACAGACAAAATTGCTTACCCAGTACATATTAAATCTCGGCAAGTATGATCAAAACTATGACATCAGAGACCGCACAAGATTTATTAGGCAGCTTATTGTTCCGAATGAGAAGAGTGGAGCTTTAAGTAAATATGCCAAAAAAATCTTCCTAGCCCAGAAGCCTGCACCACTGCTCGAGTCTCCCTTTAAAGGTATGTCAAACTACACAACTATAAAACACGTTATCTAAAATTGTGTCCATGTGATGTGCTTCAAATGTGTCTCCTAGAAAAATACACGACTTCCATGTCAATCTATGAGAACAATTGCATACACTGATTCATCTGTTCAAACTTTATTCTTATGTTTCTTAAACTTTGTATTTCTGTAGACCTTGTTTGCCTAAATACTTTTAGGTTCTCTGGTTTTTATTCTCATTAGGCAGATTAGCTGAACAGTAGATAAAATAGCTGTTTTGTTCTTGTAAGACACAGGCTTTATTTCTGCTTTAAATGCTTTCATTTTCAGAGGGTGAAAGTCACCTTAATAGTAAGTTACTAATTAAATATCTGTGTACACTAGTGTCAGCATCTCTAGGAGAAATTATTTCATACAAATATTTTTTAATTTAAGTTCAGTTTTCAAGGAAGAAACTTGTGTTCTTTCCCCCAGCTTTTTAAAAAGGGACTAATTAAATATCTTATCACTTAAGTAGCTACTGTAGTTCGAATCACGTGGTTATGTAGGTTGGTTTCCACATTGTTTCTTATTTAATTGTTGTAAAGCGGTAAATGCAATTCAGTTTGGTAGAAAAACTATTGAAATTCTGGATGCGTTTGTGCTAAGGCATGTATATGGATTGTTTAACTGCGCTGTCATTCCTAATATTCACAGTAAAGTAATTTTTAGAGAAGCTACATTTCAGAGCAACACCTCTAAATACACTGACTGATTAGCTTTTTTATTGACCATTATGGGGGAGATTATTGTAATCTATGGGCTGAAATCAGTTTTCTGACCTATGAAGAGCTTCCTGGTTTATATTTATTCTTTGACATTTGTGGTAATACGCCAATTGCCTTGAGTTCGATTATGATTGTTGTCTGTTATATTCAGCTCATGTTGTTTATTTTCTATTTTCCTCCATTTTTTAATAGATAGGGATCATTTCCAGCTTGGCACCTTATCTCATACTCTCAACATTAAAGCATCTGGGTACCTGGAATTATCTAATTGGCCAGAGGTGGCGCCTGACCCATCGGTTCGCAATGTAGAAGTAATAGAGTCAGTAAGTTGACCTTTCTGAGATTAATTTTGTTCTAGCAATGAGAGCGTCTGAGATAACTACCTTTTTATATAAAAGCCTTTGGGCTGAAAACGGAACGTTGTTCTAGTGATTCTGAATGTAATGTGTTAGATATACCTTGCCTTACAGGAACTAAATATTGTGGTTTTCCGTGCCTTGTACGCGGACTGTTCTTTGCTTCAAGGAAATAGAGAATTGAATTCTCTGCATCAGTGCCAGCCGCATTTGTGCGATTGCATTTGTAACTGTAGATTCAATTTCTAAGGTATTTAGTTTCAATGGATTGAGCTTTTTCTACTTTGTTAGAGATTCGTAAGCTTCCTGTCAATGTTTTTTATAAATAATTTTTGCTGTTCTTTTCCAGAAAAGAAAAACCTGTACAAAATATACTGGGTTTTCTGTTGAGCCTGGTTTTAAGTGACACTTAAAAATAGGTAGGGAGCATTGTGTACCAAAGATGGCCTTGACGAGGGCACACTTGAAAAATGAGTAATACACTGTTTTTGCATTTGTTTTTGAAATTGCCTAATACTTTTTCTGAATCTTTTCTTAAAGGTACTAGCTACTAGGTCTAAATAGAATATTGCCTGTTTATTGTTTTATAAATAAATGTGATAAAGAAAGGGATATTTTTCTTGTACTTAGAAATTGTGTGGAATATTTCTGTTGCTTTTTGAGGTAGGATTAATTTAAATGGAGCTGTTGAGAGTTACATTATGGATGTTTTTTGATATAAATGGCACAGTGAACTAGAATCTATATAATCGGAATTCTTTACCCTTAACTCCTGTTGGAAAGTTCATTAGTCTCATTGTTCCCTTTCCACATGCAAAGGAAAGAATCATTATTACTCTAAACACAATCCCTTTAATGAGCATGTGATTTCCCTGAGAAATGGCTTTCTTTTGAATATGAATCTTATAAGGCTTTGAACATATCTGGCAGCAGATGATTAATAAATATCTCAATTTAGAGCCCTGGTGGTAGATGTTTAACAAACATCATCTTGCTTAAGACTCATAACAATATTCTTTTTTTCCCCCTGAGACAGAGTTTCTTTGTGTAGCTCTGACTGTCCTGGAACTCATTATGTAGACCAGGCTGGCCTCAAGCAGAGATCTGCCTGCCTCTGCCTTCCAAGTGTTAGGATTAAATCGTACATGCCACCAGGCCCAGCTCAGTATTTCCATTTCATAGGTGAAGAAACCAAGCTTTAGAGAGCCTAAGTAAATGCAGGTTCCCATAGTTCCTGCAGAGCAGAATTGTGCTCCGTGTCCGCTGTCTGCTTGTGCTCTCTGCATACTTTTCTGTGATGGAGGCAAGGACGCCTGAGCTTGTTTGCAGATCAGTGTCATTCTCAGTGCTTGCTGCCATCATTTTCACATTTTAACAAACTATCTGTGTCTAAAGCTAGCCAAGAAAATAATCTAAAAGTTATAAGAAAAAAAACCAAAACTGGGGCTTGGGAGGTGGCACAGTTGGTAAAGTGCTTGTCACGCAAGCATGAGAACCTGTGTTTGGTCCCCAGCACCCACATAAAAATCCCACTGTGGTGATGCCCATCTATGAGCCCAGCACTGATGAGGTGGAGACACATGAATGAGGCCCTTGGCATTCATGGCCTGCCTCTCTGGCTATGACACCGAGTTCCAGGCCCAGGGAGAGACCCTATCCTATTCATGAAAATATTTAGCACTGACTCTGGCCTCCATACTCAACATGAACACATAAAACACACATGTTAAAAATAAAGCAATATGATGAGTGAAAGTTATGAAAACTCATTTTTGTGTGTTCCTCCCTGCAGCTAAGTTTGCTTGGGTTTCTCCCCAGTCTCAGCACTGTTCAGGACAATTGCCTTATTGTACAAGTTCTGTCAGATACTAGGATATGGAGACAGTGTTCTTTGCTATGAGTCTTCTGCAGACATTCTCTTCCCTGATAATCATGCTTGCTTGCTGTTCTGGTGCTGTCCTTTTTCTTAATGGGGTACATAGTGTTTGGCTCGTGTAGAGCAGTCCTTTTATCCTCCCACCACATCCACTCTCTCTTTACCATCCTCTCCCCTCTGGAAAGGGTTTAACTTCTCAGAAATTGTACAGCGGTGCTGTACAATTTAATTTTGTTTCTGTAGTGTTCTTATATGGATTGACTGGCTTCTTCCATTTTCATGTGTTCCAAGCACTAACTCTCTTATAGAGATGGTGCCTAAGTAACCTGTTTTCTTACCTTCATTTCATTGTGTAGTTCAAGAGAGATTCCTGAAATTAATAATTACTTATGAAGAATAATTATAGCTGATGGAACCAGATTAAGGTGTCCATTTAAGCCATATAACTAACAGATTCATTCTACTGGTCTCTGAGATAGGGGCTTAAAATGTTCAGCGAGGGATACAATGAAATATAAACCGAATGTAACTAGTTCTATTTTGAAATGCACTCATACCTGCAGAGAGTGGTGTTCAGATTATCCTTTTTGCTGTGCTCAGTGCCTCTCCTCCCCCCTGAAGTCATAGAATGCATTTGTGCACATGATACACTGTATTATTCTGGGTTTACTATCTAGTGATCCTCTAAGGTCAAATCTCATTATTATGAAATATAACTTAGGAAGAAAAATGGCTGAGGCTTAGATAATCTGACATTTTAATCAAAACAACAGGGAGCCTAGTCAGGTTGACACTAGAAGTCACTTTGAATTACACACCACCATTTCTACAATATCAGATATAACATATATTTATATTAAGGTATCAGTAACTTTTGTGGCTAAACAGTTTTTTTGTTTAGTTACAGAAAATCCTTTTTTTCCAGTTACACAAAGACTCTTTTGCATATCAAAGACATTTTGCTTTGTAAACACATAGACAACTTGCTGTGTAGAGGACCTTAGCTTTTGTGCCTCTCCATCTCTTCTGTTCTCGCTTACTTTGTCATGGCTGTCACTCCACAGTGGATTAAATGGTGTAGGCTTTGTCCCTTAAATGTCTGAAGCTATGTGAATACAGAAACTCATATATTCATATAATTTTTGTTAGTTTTCTCATTTTCCAAGTAATTTTTTTTCAGGCTACTGAAGCTTCTCTTGGGCAGTTGGGGTTGTGAGCATTAATATTTTTGTTGTTTGTATTGGCATTTTAAAACATATTCTCAGAAAGTTGTAATGTGCCTTCAGTGTTGAGGACAGTCCTTAGATTAGAACCTGTGCCATGCTGTAAATTCCTTTACAACACATACACTCTCTCTGTCTCTGTCTCTCTCTTTCTCTCATCAGGCTGGCACACACTGGAAACTCAATTAAAAGTGTAATATAAATGAGTCTTAACCATTTTGACTTTTTTTAAGAAATCTACATTTTCCTGCTTTGTAGAAGAGAAAATATGAAACATAATTTTTCCAAGATAATCAGGGTCACTGTTATGACAGGTTTATAGTAAAGACTTCTCCTAATGCCATATTTAGTGAACACCAAAGAGCATCACTTACTTAAATGCAAGCAAATATTTTCGGAATATAAAATTGAAAGCTTCAAGGGTGTAATAGGTGTAATAGGTATAAGTAATACTTATTACAGACACACCATGTTTCAGTGTATAGGGTTAGAAATTCCCACCTTGGGGAAGAAAAAGACAAGTAGATCACATAGCATGTTATAAGGCAGCTAGCACTGTTCTTTTTTGAGGAGTTGGAGTTGTGCTGAGGTGGAATAGCCCTCAGACAGAGCAAGTCTAGGAGTCTTTGGAGGAACAGTAAGAATTGGCTGGAGCTGAGTATGCAAAAGGAAGAGGAAGTGAGTGGGAACAGCTTGTTGAGTTTGGTCAGGCAGACTGTTGTAGACTGCCTATTTATCTGGGTGAAATCAAGAATCACCAAGGTTTGAAACCAGAGAGTCGCTGGACCCGACTCTACCTGCTGTGTTCAACAAGCTTTGGTTGGGGTTAGTGGAAAGGAGAATCAAGGTAAGCAGTTAGGAACATGCTGCAGTAATCCAGGAGAGATGGATGCCCAAACCAGGGCGGAAGAGCATTTCTCCATGGCTTAGGCACTGAGGCTATGGGAGAGAGAAGGTTTAGCTCAGGAAGATGTTCACTTCTGCCTACATTCACTGCAGTTTGCTTGCTTTTGTCTAAGTGCCAAGCTATCAACATATATTATTGGTACAGTAGGTTAAGTTTTTTTCTGTGGACCAACAAACACAAACCTTTGTTAAATGATCTGGAAACATAACATGAATGATTTAACAGTGGACTCCGAGGAGAGTGTATGTTTTGTCTTTAGAAGTGGATGACTTGCTGTTGAGACTTGTAACAGTTGCTTTCTCTGTTGAAGTCTCAAACTTTCCTCTGAGTTCATAGTGAACTTAAACAATTATATTTGTCAGGAGTCTGAATCAGTAAGAATTCATTAATATTTATTTTGTTTAT
>LOJH01004479.1:1357-15121 GCA_001685095.1 Ellobius talpinus | reverse complement strand
GAGGTCATGCTTGTGCTGTAACTGAAGGTACGAGGTCATGCATGTGCTGTAACTGAAGGTATGAGGTCATGCATGTGCTGTAACTGAAGGTACGAGGTCATGCATGTGCTGTAACTGAAGGTACGAGGTCATGCTTGTGCTGTAACTNTAACTGAAGGTATGAGGTCATGCATGTGCTGTAACTGAAGGTACGAGGTCATGCATGTGCTGTAACTGAAGGTACGAGGTCATGCTTGTGCTGTAACTGAAGGTACGAGGTCATGCATGTGCTGTAACTGAAGGTATGAGGTCATGCATGTGCTGTAACTGAAGGTACGAGGTCATGCTTGTGCTGTAACGGAAGGTATGAGGTCATGCATGTGCTGTAACTGAAGGTACGAGGTCATGCTTGTGCTGTAACTGAAGGTACGAGGTCATGCTTGTGCTGTAACTAAATGATACATCTTCTTGGAACTTTTTCCATTTAAGAACAAATACTTTTGAAAGTTGAATATTTTGTTAGAAAGCTAAGAAACTGAAGAAGACACTTTGAATACTGTCATGCTGTAGGATGATGGTTTTATACACTGTAAAGATTTATCACTTGTATTGGGTTAATAAAACCCTGATTGGCCAGTAGCTAGGCAGGAAGAATAGGTGGGGCAACCAGACTAAGAGAATTCTGGGAAGAGGACAGGCAGAGGCGCAGTCAGCAGCCAGACACAGAGGAAGTAAGATGGGAATGCTTCACTGAGTAAGGTACTAAGCCACGTGGCTAAACATAGATAAGAATTATGGGTTAATTTCAGTTGTAAGAGCTAGTCAGTAATAATCCTGAGCTAATAGACCAGTTTATAATTAATCTAAGCCTATGTGTATTTCTTTGGGACTGAACAGCTGTGGTACTGGGTGGGACAAAAGCTTCAGTCAACACTGTCACAACTAAAACTGGACACATTATCTTCTTTCTTCCTGGGGCTTTGATTTTCCATAATCTTCCCTAATCATCCAATTCTACAAAGAAGTCAGAGCCACATTTTATTCATCTCCTGCTCATGAGATTTTTGGAGTGGACTGTTTCAAGATTGACTTTTTGCTAAAAGAAACATGAAAGGAAGCCTCAGAAATGGCACTGAGCACAGGACTACAAATAGAGACATATAAGATACTGATTCCAACATGCTCTTTAAAAATATTTGTTAATAAATGTGATTGATAGCAAAATGTTTTCAAAGTTACACATTATTTTAGCAAGAGACATTTATTTTAGAGCAAATGCAAGAATAATTTATGTATTCATTTATGTATTTGAATTGAACAATTGTGATTGAAGTTTTTGTCAGTTACTATGAAAATATGAAAGCTTAAATTGTAAATGAAGTTACTAGTATAAAATTCAGATCTGATATTGATTGTCTTTCTGATCTCAGATCTTCACCTCATTAGTGAAAACGATCACACTGATGCAGCATTGGTGTGACTACCTCTCTTTCCAAGTGTCTAGAATACCCGTGCAGCGTCAGTGTGACCACATCTCTTTCCATGTGTCTAGAATAGCCATGCAGTGTCAGTGTGACCTCCTCTCTTTCCATGTGTCTAGAATAGCAGTGCAGCGTCAGTGTGACCTCTCTTTCCATGTGTCTAGAATAGCGGTGTAGCGTCAGTGTGACCTCCTCTCTTTCCATGTGTCTAGAATCGCAGTGCAGCATCAGTGTGACCATCTATCTTTCCATGTGTCTAGAATAGTGGTGCAGTGTCAGTGTGACCACATCTCTTTCCATGTGTCTAGAATAGTGTTGCAGCGTCAGTGTGACCACATCTCTTTCCATGTGTCTAGAATAGTGGTGCAGTGTCAGTGTGACCTCCTCTCTTTCCATGTGTCTAGAATAGCGGTACAGCGTCAGTGTGACCACATCTCTTTCCATGTGACTAGAATAGCCATGCAGCGTCAGTGTGACCACCTCTCTTTCCATGTGTCTAGAATAGCAGTGCAGCGTCAATGTGACCTCCTCTCTTTCCATGTGTCTAGAATAGTGGTACAGTGTCAGTGTGACCACCTCTCTTTCCATGTGTCTAGAATAGCCATGCAGCGTCAGTGTGACCACATCTCTTTCCATGTGTCTAGAATCATGATAATCAAATGTCACTATTCAATAAATTGTTTCTTCCTAACCCAGTATTTAAAGAAGAATTTACTTGTTAACTCTATGAATCTAAGTTTCTTTAGTATGCTTTCTGAGTAACCAGAAATGAAAATAATTGCATTCAAGCAGGCCTTCCAAACCCATATTCATTGTTAAGAATAAGTATATTTAAAATGCTTCTAGTGTTTTATCTTTTTTATTTTAAATATTTTTGCAAACGGTAAAACTTCCTTTAAAATTGAATTCTTACTTACATAACAGAATTTAAGTTTTTTGTTTTCAAAAATTCATAAAAACTTGTAGAAACTTTGAGTTATTAAATGTGGATTACTAAAAACATGGTGGGTTCTCATATCCTCATTTTCTACTCTAAAAAAACTTAAAATATAATTGTAAATAAAGAGCTTCAGATTCTGACAGTACAACTCAGGGAGGAAAATCAGTGTTTTATAAATGACAGATGTAATTATAGTAAGTTATTCTTATATGGTTTTATAAAATTGGAAAATTGTAGCTGTGTAGTGTTAGCAGCAAAGAGGACCCCAAAGTTAGTCATCCACTTTGTTTCCTCCTTGTTGAGGGCTTTAGTTAACAGCTGACAGCCCTTTTGTTTGTTTACTTGTGTTTGCTTATTTCTTTGTTTTGATTTTACATACCAACCAAAGATTCCCTCCATCCTCTCCTCACAGATGTCCCCCCAAACCCATCCACTCCTCCTCTGTTTCTCTTCAGATACAGGCGGGGCTCCGGTGGGTATCAGCCAGCCATGGTATATCAAGTTGCAGTAAGACTAGGCACCTCCTCTCCTATCAAGGCTGGAAGAAGCCATCCAGTAGGAGGGAAGGGTCCCAAAAGCAGGCAACAGAGTCAGAGACAGCCCCTGCTCCCACTGTTCCGAAGTCTCACAGGAAGAGCAGAATCCTGAACCAGGCCTCTTGAGAAATTCAAGCTGTGTATTATTTTGAGCCCATGTTTTCCTTAGACCACACACATTGTCTATCTTAAAATGCCATTTTCTGTCTATATTAGGTGGAAAGGTGAATGTTTGTATTTATTTAATTTTGCTTTTCTTTTACAATTGGACCAAAAATTCCCAGCCTTTTAGCCACTGTATTTTTTTTATCTCCACTTTATTCTGAATGGCTTGAAGTATATACCATATGATCATAAGTGTACCAATTTTTTTTAATGATAGGTGACTTTCTAGTTGTGAAAAAGTCCCCCTTGCATCAGATGCTGTGACTTTTGCTCAAATTATGAGTAATGAGAGCAGATGGTGGCCACTTTGCCTTCATTCAGTGTGACAGAGTCGGTCGGCACTGGAGATTCCTGTCTTGACTCTGCAGGTTGAGTCTTTCTTTCATCTGGACAATGCATTTGGGGGTGCCCTGAGCATGAACATGAGACCTTGGAGATAGCTTGAATATATGGCTGTCAAAACAGTTAATTTTATGGTGTTCCTGTTAGGTTAGAATGGAGTTTCTTTTGACAGTCTCCTGGTCTATAAAGCAGATGCCAGTACCCACTTTGCTGCATCAGTATCTTCTGGGGAAACAAATGCATAGGAGCACCCTGAAGTGCAGACCCTCACAGCAGTTTAATGCTGTTCAACTGGGACCCCTGCTGAAAGGCCCCTGGCCTCCCTTTGGCTCTTTTCTCCTGTACTTGAAAGTGTATCTATTCTTAGTTATGGCCCTAACTTGTGTCTGCCTTCCTCAGAAGACACCGCTGAGTCACGTTCCACTCTGACTTCTTAGCAATCTCCATTTCCCACCTTTTCTGTAAAAGCGTAGCTCTGAGTAGGTGTTCTCTGTCTACTCAGCCAAGAAAAAGCCCTGCTTCCTCTTGTTAAGTTTAGTAAGACTCTTGGCCAACACAATAATCCAAATCAGACCGAATTAAAAGAAACCCAAGATTAATGGATGCCAGCGCTCACGGGTGGCCCTCCAAAAAAACACAGAAGGGGATGGAGAACCAGGGAGACTATGAAGAACCGGAAAGACTACTTGTTGGTTCTCTGGGGGCAGTTTAAATAGCCTGTGGGAGTCCTCTTGACCCTCCCTGGGGAGGCGTGACTGGTGGTCTTCCTTGGAGTTGGAGTTTGGCAACTCCTAGGGAAAGGAGCTTGAAATGGAGCTTTCTACCCAACATTCCAAAATGGATGCCAGGAGCTGGGGTGAAGCCCCCAACCAAACACCTGACCTCATTTTTGAGTCAGCTTCTACCTTCTCTGCACTTACTTATAGGTTTTATCCACTAGTTTCTCTTCTGCCATCCATACCCCTCAAGTGGTTTCTGGCCTTGAAAGGGGAGCCAGAAGAGGAGCACAGAGCCTCAAAGGAGTACTTTTCACGCCCTCCATCTCCTACACCTTAACCCAGTTATTTCTTAGTAACTTCACTTTCTGCAGACCCTGCTCCACAGAGGAGGTCAGGATCCTAAGTGTTTCATGCTTCCTTTTAAACAATATTGAAAATTTGGCATGTTTTGTAACTTCCTTTCCACCAAAGTACTTACACAGTAATATTTCTCTTTTGCTCTTCTAGATTTTCTTCCCAAATCTAGACCAAATACTTAAACCCTGCTGGGACTGCTGGATTTTTAACACTAGCAGAACCAGAAACATGTTCTTATACAGGACCAACAGTCTTCCCTCTGACTCCTTTACTTTATTCTACGTGTTTAGATTGTTGCCAGGACCCCTGGAATTTCCATCTGATTTTTCCTATCTGTTTCTTCTTTTCCTCTTTTCTCTGTCTAGAGCAACTCTTCTTCAGCCCTGTAATCCTTTGCTATATTCACCTTAGCTGATGTTTTCCCAACCCCAGCTTCAGCACAGTGGCCAGGTCAAGCTGCGGTGATGTCCTGCCACCATTTGAGTTCAGTAAACTCCTCGGCCACCATGTCTGAATCCACCTCTCTCTTTTTAACTTACTCATATTCTGACCTAGTACTCACATTTCTCTTATGAAACTATGTGCTCAGCTGTTTCTGAACCTTTGTTCATCTTTGTGCATTTCTCTTATTAAAGAAAGCAGGTGAGAAGGAAGTGGCCTCCTGTGGTCTTCACTTCTACTAGACGGTGACTGCAGGGAACTGAAATGGTACTGTCTGGAGGGAGGGTGTCGCTCCCGGATACCTACATCCTTTAAGGGCTTGTCATTTGATACTGCATTGTGATCAGAAATGGCCTTAGGACATAATCTTGTCTCAGATTTAATTATTTTATGGATGTACTTTTATGTACAGGGTTTTTTTTTTCCTGAAATGTGTCCAAGAAGAGTTTGGAGTATCATCATCTCTACAAAGTAATTCTTTTGTCCCAAGTAATGCCTATAACAAAATTGCCTTTTCAGATTTATTTTTATTTTGTATAGTGCTCACCTGCATGTAATGTGTGCATTTCCACACTGGCCATAAGAAGGAGTAGGAATTCCTGGGAACTGGAGTATCAGTCACTTGTGAGCAGCTGTGTGGGACTGAACCCAGGTCCTCTGCAGGAACAGCCAGTGCTCTAAATTCCTGAACCTTCTCCAGCCCCACAAAATCACTTTGAATAGTTCATATTTTAAGCACTTTTACATACTTTATACAATGTAAAGGAAAATATATGGAAGATTAGAGAGAAGACTTAGCCATACAGACATTGTGTGAGGAAGTGATTCTCATTTGTATCTCTGCATCTTAGATGTTTTGGGGGGGTAACATAAGGTCATGACATATTAGCTGGGATCTCTGGTGTATGCCTCAGCTCTTACAGATGGAGATATCAATGAGTAGCGTGGTGATCTGAAGTCATGACTATAATGTACATAGTTATAATGAACGCATCTGTTTCTTTAGACACATTAACATTGTTTTGTCTGGGGAATTGTGTGGTGGCTGTGTGCATGCTGTCATGACTGCAGCGTATGTGTATGCACGTGTGTAGAGGCCAGAGGTTGATGTCAGGTATCTTTCTCAGTCATTTTCCACCTTAGTGTTTGAGACAACACTTGTCACTGAACCTGTATTTCCTGTATTTGGCTAGATTAGCTGTCCAGTGACCGACCACTGGGTTTTGGCCTGTGTCTGCCTCCTAAGTGCTACATTCCAGGCAAGGGTGTAGTGCCCGGCTCTTTATGTGAGTGCTAAGGATCAGAATTCAAGTCTTCATGCTTGCATAACAACCACTAGCCGGCTGACAGATTACTCTGGTCCTGTGTTAACAATGTTAATTATATACAGCATACTTAAGGCCTAGTAGTCTATCAGTGTGATGTAAGTATGAAGTATTTGGTATTCTTGAGTGTAGCACTTAATAGATGTTAAGAACATTTTTGTGTCTGGGTCATGAGATTAATGCATGAACTAGCTAGCTGTAGCAAAATACTGGAATCTGTATATGCCAGTAGTGTCTGAGATGGCTAGAACTATATCAGGTCTTATGTATCTTAGAACTTTTGCTGTCCCTCTGTGGGAGGTATTGTGACACTGATGACCTCCTCTAGTGACCTCAGAACCCTGCAAACGCACCAATGGAACCATTTCAGGCTGATTTCTGTGCTTTGAGAAGGAAGAACTGTCTGCTCACGGGTGTTTACAGGGCTTGGAATCCTTAGCTTGTGTGACGATTGAATGTTGATTTTTATTATAAATATTCAAAGCTTTGTGTCTTTCAATGTTTGTCTTTCTCTGTTTAGTTCATACTTTCAATTCTCCAGGAAAGAAATTTCACTTGAGATCTTTAAAACAAAGGGAAACCGTCAAGCAGGCGGTCCTGTGTAAGGAAGCAGGTAGTTTTCTGCTGAGGAAGGGTTGTTTGACCCCCTTGTATTGCTCATTAGCATTTATTTGCTCTAGAGTTTTAGAACAGTGGGTGTTTGGTAAACTTTTCTTACTGTTTATACAACCTCTGTGCAATAGAAGCATATCTGCTGCTTATCACGTCAGGTCTTTTATCTACTTAGCTTTTCTGCAACCGGTATGCAAATGGATGTTCATAATGCATGAAAAATCTTTCAGAGATACTGTTACATATTTTTGTTTGTGTTTAGGACTTAAGAGCCTTTATTTTTAAATGGATATATTAACTAGAAGTTAGTTTCCTAACCCTGTGACTTTTCATTCCATTTTGAGAATGTTCCTGTCTTTGAGGTGTATAATCTAATGCCATAGAAACAAGGTGGTGATGTGAAGGCAGCGAATTGATAAATAGATATTTTTTGCAGCAAGATCTTAAGATCAGTAACTGTTGTCCTTATAAAAGTCAAATACAGTCACTCAGCTGTTAAAAACCTAATCCTCTATTTAAGAAAAATATACAAAAGCAAATTGTCTATCTTTCTGCTTGATCTCCTCTAAAGCAGTAACACAGTGGAAACAGTGGGTGATCTGTCAGTGTGTTTGGTTTGTCAATGGTGGTTTTGTATAAATATTGGGAGGCTAAGAAATAAAATTCACACAGTAAAATATGATTTCATCTGCCTTTTCTCCGCAGCTCCGGGGCTCAT
The DNA here is from genome assembly GCA_001685095.1 of Ellobius talpinus. Taxonomy (NCBI): domain Eukaryota; kingdom Metazoa; phylum Chordata; class Mammalia; order Rodentia; family Cricetidae; genus Ellobius; species Ellobius talpinus. The sequence goes on along the minus strand of LOJH01004479.1, from coordinate 7,506 downwards.
GCCGCGGTGTGAAATCCTCATTTTACACACTTTGCAGGCAGAGCACATGAATTATGCATTGAGCAAGAAAAATCTCCTGCCTCAAGTCCTATATGTTTCTGCCCAGGTTCTGTCTCTATTACCAAGATGAATTGCAAATGGAGAAATGTTTGATGGGATAGGGCTCTTAACTTCTTTGTTTAGAATTCAGATTTTTATTTTTATAGTAGGCCCTTTAAGTATGAAAATGTTGTGAACTTACTATGGATTTTTTAAAATGAAAAATGAAATGTAATGTAGGAGAAGCATGCTTGCATATCATGAAGCATTTTGATTTGGAATGCAAGGCTTTTCCAATGTGGTGGAAATGACCATCACCTATTGCTAATGTCGTATTGCAGTCACTGCTTACTTGTTCTTCTCAGAACGTCAATTGCATTCTGTCCTTAGTAGTGCCTGTTGTCTGTCTGTTCTAGGCTCTGGTAAGAGATGAGCCCAGATTCACATATAGCTCTCCTTTGTGATGGTACGCATTCTTGGTTGAGAAGTAGGATGTAGATTTGTCTTCCGCTCTAACTTTATTTATTTATTTTGATAGGTTTCTAATTTTCAGGTGGGGAGCTTGCACTTTGATGAAGGCAGTCTTGTCATTGTAGCTGGCGAGAAGCTACACCCATTGTGTGCAGCATGCTGATAACCTTTGAGTTAGGTTTTTATTCAAAGGCAAAGTCCAGTAGTAATGGGCATTTTCATTCTGAATCTGCTTTCATTTACTTGTAACTTAAATTTCAGTCTCAAAACTAACATTTCTTTTCCTTTGCCTTCAGACTTGACATTGGTGCTCATTTGAAGAGTTTAAAGGGGGCTGATGTTTTGTGTTTGAAGGAGGATAGAATTAAAACTCAACTAGAAGGAAACAATACTTTTTTTTTTAGTTGTAATCGTTCTTGGTTTTAGTGTGTATTTCTGTATAATCCTTGGACAGTTCTCTGAATGCTAGCATAAAGGAGACTACATGTAGAACTCAGTCATGTGAAAATGTTATTTCCCAGATGCTTTTCTAAAAGTGTGTGTCTGTCTGTCTCTGTAGTCTGTGTGTGCGTGTGTGTGCGTGTCTCTGTGTGTCTGTATATGTGTGCACACATGCACTCGTGCTGAAGAAGCCACAAGAGGGTGAAGGATACCCCAGAGCTGGAATTCCAGGTGGTTGTGAACTGTTGGTGTGTGTGCTAGGAACTGAACTCAGGTCCTTTGTGACAGCAGTGCACTGAGCCCTCACTAAACCCCACCACCACAACATCCTCTTAGGTGATGCTGGTGTTCATGTGTGTGCACAGTACTCAAGTGGGCCTTTGCTTCAGTGACACAATGATTTATGCTAATAAGTTTTAAATTCTGTTATTGGAGAGTGGGGACTTTGTCTAGGTTTTTATTTCCATTGTTGAGTACAGAATCTGATACACATTTAAGATTCTATATGTATTTGTTGAATGAATGAACAAAAAGAAGTAAAAAAAGTTTTATTTTGAATTTGGGAATTTTTGTAAAAGAAAAGGTAGACAGATTAAGCAACATTGATACAGATATATCGTTTAACGCACTATTCTTTGTTGACCTTTTTTGTTTACTGTGCTATTCAGATGTTCTTAATTATACACAGTGGGGCAGGTATGTGTACTCTGTGCGTGTACATGTACATTTCCCTCTTTATGTGTGTATAAGCCAGAGATAAGAATCTAGTGTCTGTCTCAGTTACTTCCCACCCCCACCCCTGAACTGTTTGAAACATTGTTTACACCAAAACTAATTAAACTTGAGTGGCTAGCCAGAAATCCTGCTGCCTCCACCTTCCCAAAATCCATGACTCTGACATGGATGTTGGGATCCCAGTTCAGGTCCTTAGGTTTTTACAGCAAGTGCTGTACAAACAGCCATTTCCCCAACCCAGTTATACCATTATATTAAGACTGGTAGTCCTAGCATGAGCCATTGTGTGATCTCCATGGTGGGAAATCTCACAGTGACTAAGCCAGTTTGCCCTGGAGGGACCCTAAATTTAGGTGGATGTGTTTAAATATTTACTCTCTATAAAATGCTTAGGAAAGTGACCGAGTTGTTTTCCATACTAAAGAGCAAGAGCTGAAGGGGAAGACCTGACGCAAGCTAGTATAGGAGTGCAGAGTATCTAGGTCACTCACTGCCTCTGCAAACTCCTCGGAGCAGTCCAGCCTGTCCAAGCCTGAGGACATCAGCGCTAGCCATGTATTGTTTGAATATTCCTTTTTCTTAAGTAAACCTGTTTAACGATTATTTCTAAGAATGTTTATTCACTTTCTAATGAGAAACACATTGTATTTTTATCTAACAAAAATGTGATTATTGCTTTTAAATTTTCTTCTAAAGGTCTTTTATAGTCCTTAAACACAAAGTATTTTAATTAGTAGTTTGTGTGATGAGTAAGAAATACAGTATGCTAGCACAGAAATTTTGATTCAGGACTAAAGTGTTTGTGTCACCATACTGAAGTTTCAAGTGTGTTTTGTTTCTAAGAAGCAAAAGCATGCTTGTTTTGTAGTGGTAAGAGCACTTCATGGCTTTCTTTAGACAAGATCTGAAGTAAGTTGAAGTTTTGATATTTTACAGGCAAAAGAGAGAAAACCCCAGCAAGAAAGACATCCTCCCCCCAAAGATGTTTTCCTTCTAGATCTAGACGACTGTAAGTACTGGAACTTCCCTGGGTTCTGTGCTCGTATAGTACCTCTCATGTCCATTGCCCAAATTTTAGAAGCATCTATTTAAAGGTCAGAAAAGGTGGGAATTTTCCAGCCAGTGGTATCAGTGCCTTTTATTGGTTCAGCATGTCAGTTCTGTGTCATGTGAGTAGAGCCCCAAATGAAGTATATTAGACCCATTTTAATCCAGTGATTTCTCCTTGCATTGCTAAATAATGATCCTGTCTCACAGCATCCACATTGTGAGATCCTGACTGTGGGGACTGACAGCTAACTAAGGAGGTAACTAAGGGAACAGAGAGTGGTTCAGGAAAGCCAGCACCATCTTCTACTCCAAAAAGTCTTAATTCAAACAAATATATTTCTAAGAATGCAGACACCTATAACTTTGCTAACCTAAGTATACATAGTCGCCACTCTTAAATTATTCAGTCTGGCTGGGTAGTGCTGTGAATTTTGTTGCTAGGTCGATTCTGTACTAGGAGAGCAGTTGGAAATAAGAGTTCATGAATGTTAAACTGCTTGCATTTCAGTATATTTTTCCTGTGTGGAGGGTGAGTTGTTTGGGGGTTACCTCATTTTGTCATAGATCCATTCTATTTACATTGTCTATTGTAATAGCCACAGAAAATTCTTAATAGAGAAAAATAGAAATGTGTAATACATAAAAACACTTACTATAGAGAAATTGAACATGTTTGGCCATATTAGCAAAGATAATGAGGTTTGTTATGATCAGATGTTGCTGTGGTTGTTGAAGCAGATGCAGGGTGTATGCTGCATTGATGGAACTAGAAGTTATGTAAAGTAAGGTGGAATCGCACACAAGCCTTGTGTGTTTTGTTTCGGGTGCCATCTGGGTGGTAGGAGATCATGAGAGTAGACAGAATACTACAGGAGGAAAAAAGGGATGGGGGGCAGGTAAGTGAAGGTAATATGATCGAAGCATATATGTCAATGAAAATGTCATAACAAAAGCCACTCGAGGTACATGATACTTCCCAGCACTCGGGAGGCAGAGGAAGGTGGACCTCAGTGAGTTTGAGGCCAGCCTGGTCTACAGAATGAGTTTCAGGACAGCCAAGGTTGATACACAGAGAAACCCTGTCTCAAACTCCCCCCCCCGCCTCAAAAGTGTGATGCAGCTGGAAATCACTCTGTGTGTATGTGTGTGTGTTTTAAACTTCTTTATTGAATCTTTGGGTGTTTTACATCATTTACCCCAAGTCTGTTCACCTCCTAGTCTCCCCATATTCCCCCATCCCTGTTGCCCCCTCCTGAAATAACTCTTTGTGCTATTCTTTACATTAATGTGGAAAATGTGTCTTAACCACTTTGTTTATGTGAAGTTCTGGGTGATAAATGTTAGAGATACAAATTTTCAAAAACTATTGCTCAAGATATTTATACCTTGTTTTGATATTGGATTGCCATTATGTTCTGAAAGCTCAGGCTCATTACTTTGTGACTTGTTAATAACTTGACTAAATCAGGATATTAAATAGAGTTGTCATACATTCGTTAATCAAAGTAATTTAGTTTTTAGATTTACTAACAAAATAAAATGTTGCTTTTAATAATATGAGTTAAATTTTCATGCACACTTACTTATTTGGGCCTTTTCTTCTAGTTAACCCAGCGTCCACCCCAGTTGCCCTTCCTCCACCAGCCCTTTCTCCAAGCTTGGTAGCTGATCTTGAAGGTCTAAACTTGTCAGCTTCTTCATCAGTCATCAATGTAAGTGATCATATGATACATACCATCTCTCTCATGAAAAAACAAAGAATTAATATGAATTCTTAGTCTTCAGTAGAGCCTCTTCTAACAAAAGTCTGATTCAGACCTTTTAATCTTGTAATGAGTTTTAAATTTATTCAACTGTTATCTTCTCAACTTACTTCTGCTTACTAGTTACCTTTAATTACAATGTGTACATTTTTTCACTGCCCTATGTCTGTAACATAGAGGGATTCTTTGTCATGTCAAGGTAGTGTATAGACAAGGAGTGCCAGTCATCAGTGATGATACAAAGTGTGATGCAGGGCTGGAGAGATGGCTCAGTGCTTAAAAGCATTGCCTGCTCTTCCAAAGGTCCTGAGTTCAATTCCCGGCAACCACNGCCTGCAGACATACAGACAGAATATTGTGTACATAATAAATAAATAAATATTTTTTAAAAAACAGTGTGATGCACACACAGACAAACACACACACACAGAGACACACATAGTGCATTGTTAAATAATTTCATTATGGGCACATAGACTGTGCCTACACGAAGGAAGACTTCTCTGCAGTCAAGGCTGAGAATAAAAGTCAATTATTGTGTGTATATTAACCCACAATTCTTCTGTTCTCACCACATGGCTACTAAAAGTTCACTATTATTTTTATTTTTAAAGCCCAGAATCGTGTTTCTCTTTGTGTTATCTTTACAGATTTATTTATATATGCTGGTATCTCAAAAAAATTTAGTGTTATTTGGGGGGTATAGCTTTAATGAGGTGAGAATTCTGCCTAACACAAAATAACATCAAAACTGTCAATCTGTCCATGTCTGAAGCTGCAATAATTTTTCTATATATTAGCATCTTATGTCCACCAATCTTTCACTTTGAGTCAGACATGATACCTAGGATGTATAGTCAGTATATATGACTGACCTTTTGTTGAGCTAGTCCAGTTGATGAGCTCTGATGAGCAAACATATCTGGGAATTGATCTGTGGATTCAGTGGTCAGGGAGCTGCTGTAGGTTGCATACTGCTGATCTGAGCTGCTTGGAAAACATGGAGCAGCTTCTGTTGAAAGAGCCTTGTACATCATTCCAGGGGTTTCCCCTTCAGTATAAACATGCTACACCAGTCTGGGCTATCTGTTCCTTCTTGGTGAGCTCACATAAAGCACTGTTGAAAACTAGTAAGCTGTACTAGTCTGTTCAAGTACAGAATGAGATTTTTCTCTTAGCCACTGAGAAGTGAATTAGTGGTGTTTTGGGTTGCAGGATGTTCTTCTTTCTAAAGGAAAGAACACATTAAAGCATATTTAAAAGGATTGGAAAGCGTTGAAAATTGGCAGTGAAGCCTTTCATTTACTCAAGTAATAAATATTTATTGAGCATTTCTGTTAGCCTCTAAAGAGAAGTGGTGATCAGAAAATCTATAGTGAACCATTTAGGCTCCCAAAACTCACTGGGCTGTAAGGTAGGGTAGATAACAACCTTCACTTAGACACACCAGATGCGCAGTGCACAAGTCATTGTGACTGTTACAGTCTGAAAAATAGCACCTCTATACTTCTGTGTCCTGTGGTGATGGTGTCTTCCTGTATTGTGAGATTGCATTAGAGCAGAGATTGGCACATTGCATCATTCAGTAAACTATTCTTAGTTTTCTCTCTCTCTCTCTCTCTCTCTCTCTCTCTCTCTCTCTCTCTCTCT
>LOJH01004478.1:0-23184 GCA_001685095.1 Ellobius talpinus | reverse complement strand
GTGTGTGTGTGTGTGTGTGTGTGTGTGTGTGTGTGTGTGTGTGTGTTCCAAAAGGAAAACAAATCTTGGCAAAGTTCTGAACAACACAAAATGCAGTCCTTTCCTGATTCCACAACAGGTGTGTTCCCAACATTGAAAAATATACTATAGGGCCTCCATGTTCGTGAGCAAAGTGGGGTTAAGTTTATTTTATCAAGAATCCAATGGAGTATCCAGCAGTCATATGGGAAGAGGCAGTTCTCCCAGAGGTCACGACCCATACTCAGGAGAGGCTGTCCAGTATTCCCCTCTTTCTCCATTAAATACTGGAACCATCCCAACCAGTCTGATCAGACAACCAGCTATACCAGGATGTCAAAAATCCACTTCGGAGAGAACCAATGCCCCCAAGCTTGCAGACTTGGAGAAATGAAAGGCATATTAGAATCAGCTCTGTCTCTGCAGGGCACAGTGAAAATGGAGCACCACTTCAGTATGATTTCCTGTGCCTAACAGACTTGATGGGATTTTGTTCAACAGAGACCAGAAGTGAGTAGGCATGGGTCTGGGCATGCCTGCTCAAAGGACAAAGCCCTTTGCTCCCCTGGAACCTAGGAAGATGGACTTTACCTCTTGGTTCTTTAAAAGTAAGAATAAGAGCTAGGAAGATAGATCTGTTTAACAACACAAAGACCTGAGCGGGATTACAAGAACCCATGTTAGAAAGCCAGGTGTGGACACACTGAGGAGGCAAAGTCTAGAAGAGAGAATCCCTGGGGCTTGCTGGCCAGCTATGAGCTCCAGGCCTGTGAAAGACCAGTGGTTTGTTGTTTTAAGGTGAATTGCATCTGAGGAATGATACCCAAGGCTTCCCTTTGGCCTCCACACATGTGCATGGGTACCTGCACACATATACATGGTAACTCACACAAACATGCACCTTTAAACACACACACACACACACACACGGAGGAATAAAGGGAGAAACTGAAAATAAATGGAATTTAGTCGGCCCTGTTCATTTCCTGCCTATTAATAGCATATGAATGAGTCACAATGAAACATTTATTAGCTGCTTCTGCAAGTGCTTTTACCTAAAATAGTTCCCCAGCCATTTTTCTTTGGTACTCTGACATGGGGCAGCCAAGATGGTGGGTACTGTTTCTAAAGAAACATGCATGTGAAATCAGGATTCACTGGGACTGATGGGCTGGTTGGGACCCAGGAAAAACCACCACTGACCTCTTTACAAACTTAGAAACCAAGAGGCAGGATTGCATTATCTGCTGCAGGGAACATCAAGAGGCAGGAATGCATTATCTGCTGAAGGGAACACCAAGAGGCATGAATGCATTATCCGCTGCAGGGAACACCAAGAAGCAGGAATGCATTTGCTGCAGGGAGCATCAAAAGGCAGGATTGCATTATCAGCTGCAGGGAACACCAAGAGGCAGTAATGCATTACCTGTTGCAGGCAACACCAAGAGGCAGGAATGCATTATTCACTGTAGGGAACATCAGGAGGCAGAAATGCATTATCCGCTGCAGGAACATTCTGCCTGTGGCCTGTGGCCTACACAGGACAGCTGTGAATGCAACCTAACACATCCATAAAGTTGCCTAACATATTATCATTTGCCTCTCTCTCTCTCTCTCTCTCTCTCTCCCCTCTGTGGTCCTCTTGTGTGAAGCTAGTAGAGGACAGTCTGCGTCACAATGTCAAAAGTTGGATGACCCCTTCTTCCTCAGGTCCCACCCTACAGACATTTCATTGAAGACACCCTAACTGCCTAAATTCCAACCTAGTTCCTTCATGCATTGGGGGCGAAGAATAAATAAAAAGCTCTGTGTGCTTCCACATGTAGAAAAGGAACAGAGTCAAAAAGGAGTGAATGTCTTCCTCCCAGGCCCCAATGCCAGTGTCTGCTCCTCCTTGTCTCTAAGACCATAATCCCCTCTGGGTCAGTACCTCACTTTTCTCATTTCCTGAGGCCCCACCATCTCATCTCCTCCTCTGTCCCAAGCCATTTGTAACTGTCAGACTGTGAAGGATCTGCCCTGACAGAACAATTAAATATTAATACCTAGATTGAAGAGTCTGTGTCCAAATCAATTAAAAATAGGACATGTGGGGGCTGAGGCATCTTTCATCTATTTTGTCTTTCTGTCAGAACAGCTCTTGCTTTCCTGGGGACAGGGACTGATTCTGGGAGGCACAGGGCCCAGCTCTTTGGCTGGTCACCATCCTTCTCAATGAAGATTGAGGCCATGTGCAGTGGCTGATGTGGCTGTTGTCCTATCAGGAGAATGGGAATGGATCCTGTGGGCCATTCCCCATCTCCTCCATCAAAATGTTCCTAGGAGGAGCTGCCACATTCTGGGCAGTGTGCATCACACATCTGTGATGGTATGCTTTTTTAAAATGTTTGCTGCATCACAGTGTGAGGGAACCCATTAAGGACAGGCTCTTTCTACACAGCTCTCGACCCTGTGCCCGGAATCTGCTGGGTATTTACCCGCTGATGAAGTTTGCCCTGGTGAATAGTGAAAACAGTGCTCACAGGCATTGCAAGTCAACTGGAGATGGCACGGGAGAGAAAGCAAGCACACGTGGGAAAGGTCTGTGGCGAACGGGAACGCACTCTTGCCTTCATTGTCTAGAAGAAGCCAGGTGCAACCTCTCCCAGCCCCTGAGATGAACTGGTGACCTGTGGGAACCCACAGATGTGAGCCTGTCCCGCCATGACTGGAGGTCAGAGAATCTGAGCTTATTTTTGCTCTCTCGAAGTTGTTGACAACAGATGTGGCTAACAAACAAGAGATTCTGACCTAGGATGTGGTTAATTAGTATTTTGGGTAAAGAGGTAGATTCACTCCACCTGGACCAAAAGGCAAAGACTTCAAGTCCATTTCTTATATCATGTTAATAAAGTCTGTTGCGTCCCCGCTCCCCTTTTGGAGTGAAGTATAAGAGCGTGTGGAAGCCTGCCCAGCCACTTTATCTGCTGAACCATCCCTGAGGCCCCAGGACAGGTTTTTTAATTGGACTTCCCACCCACACTCACGCTCTTCCGGGTTATTCCAAGTGAGCGCCAGCCAGATGAAAAGAAAAGGTGCCATTCACCCTCCCTGCTGTGTTTGAGAGCCATGGACAGAGGGCCATAAACTAAGCTGAGTACGAGGGGCGGGAATAAACTACAGACAGAGCCTAGCGTCCAGTGGAAGAGAAATCGGGATACTGTCAAGAGCTTCCACAAAGCTGAGGGCCAAAGCTTCCAGGACCACGTGATTTATGGTGCGAATTGCCACCTAACAAGTCACCGCCAACCCTTAGCAGTGTAAAATGATAAACAATCATTCTCAGTGCCTGCGGGTCAAGAATTGAAGGCCAGATAGGCTGGGTGGTTCTAGCTCAAGGGTCTCATAAGGTGGAAGCCAAAGTCACCATCATCTGCAAGCCACCAACAGTTTCTCACTGGCTGTCTGCAAAAGGCCTTGCCCCCAACACAAGCATGTCCCCTAGAGCCAGCGAGGGCCTTATAATGTGGCAGCTGGCCTCCCCACAGAGCATTGAAAGGAAAGTTCCAGGAAGCCACTTCATTCTTTGCTTTATGTTCTGTTTGCTGGAAGTGAATTGTTAAGTTTAGACCATCGTCTGGTCCAGAATTCAGCTCGCTCTCTTAGAGGAAAAGAAGTCAGAGGGTTTGGGGACATATTTTAAAGTCACCACAGCAGCTGGGATGGAGAAAGTGGCCTCCACAGCCATTGCCGTTTGGGAAGGGGAAGTCTTTATTGTTACCATCAAGAACATAATCCACTTCCTTTGAGACAGGGTCTCTCATTGGCCTGGAGCGCACCAGTTAGGTGGACTGGCTAGCCAGGAGCCCCTCTCTGGATTCCATCACTTGAATCTCACGCTACTACAGATCCATCATTTTTTCATGGATTCTGTGGATCTAGCTCAGGTCTCATGCTCCCGAGGCAAGCACTTTATGTACCCCGCCGTCCTCCCAGCCCTACTTTGTGTTTAAAAGATCTAAAAACACTGAGCTGAAAGGAATTTGAGCAACCTTGTAGGCTAGGAGTTGCTTAGCTCTGCAGAATCTTAATGCATTTCAATAAAATGTTTGGAAACACCAGCTTAAAGGCCATTAAATGGATTTCTTGAGCACAGAATACCCCCAGAGTCTTTATTATGCGAATACCTCTTGGTTTCTTTTCTGATCTTTTTGGGTTGTGGATTTCTTTTAGTGGATTCTCAATCTCAGAACCATGCCCTTTTCACAGGTCCTTGAGACTCCTCTGAAGCGCACCGTGAATCGCAGCTTAGCACAGCCCATTAGCTACTGCAGCTATCGACTCAAGCCCAAAGAAATCTCAAAGTTTGACCCAAAGACATTTGAAACACCTGCCTAGAACTTGTCCCCATGGCCCTATCTGGTCTTAATTCCTTGGGGTAATGACACATATTTCCAGAAATAGAGCAAATCCTTTGATGTCTCTCCTTCTTTTGACTGACAATTTCAGTGTCATTTCAGCTGAGCGTTTGGGTTACAAAGGAAAATGAGCAAACGGCTTGTCTGTGCCCAGTCTTCAATTTGGCCACTAGCGCTGCCTGAAAAGCTTTAGTTCATTCAACCAAAGAGGCTGCTGCATAGAAGGGCAGACCATTTGTTTATGGGAGGAGAAGAAACTCACTGGAGAGAACTGAATTCTAAAACGGCGGTTCCCACGTAGACAGTCCCCCAACCACAGTTCTCTGGGAAAGGGGGATTTTCTTAAGCCACCCAAAGCATCGGTCTTCCTAGAAGAATGTGTCTTTCTCACTGTTCATGCTGGTCGCTAGCAAGGCAGTCATTCTGGCCCTGACAACACATTCCTGTCTTCGACACATGATGAATAGTACACATTAATATCAGGAAAAATAACACTCTCCAAATTCCTCTACCCATTTGTTTACCTTCTTGTTCTTTACCCAATGTGTGAGTCTCTCTGAGAAACGTATAGCTCAGTAAAAAAACAATTAAAAAATACCTTCCATTTATACATTAATTTTTTTGTTTTGGCTTTTAAAGGCTGCCATACAGAATGAGTATTGTAAAATTGTAAATTTTTCAATTTTAAAGACTTGTTTCTTGCCAGGCCTGGTGCTCATCTGTATTCCCAGCACTCAGGAGGCTGAGGCGAGAGGATCACGAGTCTGAGACTAGCCTGAGCTACATAGTGAGATCCTGTCTCTATACAAATAAAAACAACAAAGGAATTGTCTCTTTCGATATAGCTGATATATGCTGAAGGGTCAGTATTGAATCTGCATGAAGCTTTCTAAAGACTTTTATAAAGAAAGAATGTTCCAGAATCTGACTTCCTCCAGAAGGGCATGCTCAGCAGTAGCCGGGATTCCTCAGAGTCGGTACGACAGCTGGGAAGTGAAGGTATCCTTCCTGGGACAAGACAGTACAAAACCATAGCGAGAGATTGCATTTCATTCTGTCTTGGTGAAAATGTCCAGGTATCCCATTTCGGAAATGTTCCAGCTGATTAAATTCCACTCACATTTTTTTCTTTCAATTTAATGGAAATGTGCAGCATTGGCTCTGGGAGAAACCATATCCACTCTTCCCTGTCTTAAACCCAGAAGGCTGTAGAACCTGTTTGGGTGGACTTGTACATGCATCTCTAATAAGGAAAATCTCCATTTAGCTTTTCAGGGGTAGAGAGCACAGAAATTAGCCTCCAAAATGGCTGCACAGTTGTTCTACTGGTTCATCGCTGATTGATTTTCCCCTCATTGAATTTCATGTCCCATTTTTCAGCTCTCTTACCTTATAATAACAGAGTAACCTTTTGAAGATTACAAAGCATACTATGTCTATTTGTTTATTTAAAACAGTTTACTTAATTAGCATTAATTAGAAAAAGAGTGCTGCTATGCATATTTTCACATGCATAGCAATACACATATACATGTGCATATAAAATATAAGCTATGCACATGAGCATTGAATGTTATATAATATGTGACAATGCAGAATTTATATGCTATACATGTAAATATATAGGCATGTTAATATGATTAAACCCAATGCATATATACCCATGCATTCTTCTGTACTTAAACACATGTGTATGTATGTGTGTTCTGGGATTTATATTTTTTAAACTCTTTTTTAATGATTTATTTATCTTTATTCCATGTTCATTGGTGTTTTGTCTGTGTGAGGGTGTTGGATCCCTTAAAACTGGAGTTACAAACAGATATGAGTGGCCATATGGGTGCTAGAATTGACCCCAGGTCCTCTTGAAGAGCAGCCAGTGCTCCTAACCACTGGGTGAACTCTCCAGCCCCTAAACTCTTTTTTTTTAGATTTATTTGTTTTATTTTATTTGACTGCATGTATGTCTGTGTCCTTCTTGTATGTCTGATGCCCAGAAGAGGGCATCAGATCCCCCTGGAAATGGAGTTACAAACATTTGTGAGCCACTATGTGGGTGATAGGAAGCAAATCCAGGTCCTCTACAAGAACAAGTGCTCTCAACTGCTAAGCCAACTTTCTGGGCCAATTTGTGTATATTTTCTAAGCAGTCTTTACAGCTCTGCAGCTGTAAGAGTTCTCCATTTCTCGAGCAAGGAGCGCTCCAGCTTGAGGATGCGCCGTGATACCAAACTTGGTGTTTCGTCTCAGTGATGTCTGACTCTGCAGTTTGTATCTTTCTTCTGGTATACCAGTCCGACTTTTCCCCAGGAACAATACAGAAGCATGGACGCTTGAGCAGAAGGGAAACTCAGATCATCTATCTGACCCTCCTGTGTGGGAAGAACTGGAGCCGAAAATGCCGAAATGACTGCTCAGATTCACGTTGCTAGTTTAGTGACCATTACTTCTCGGAACCTCTTGACTTTAGCCCAGAACGTTTTTTAGCCCATGCAGAAAGCCCTCAGTGTGAGGTTCTATTGAGAGTTTCCCCCGCAATGGAACTAGATTTGGATTTGATGTATTTTGTCTATAAAAGAGCACATGATTTAAGAGACCAGCCTTCACTCCATCCACAGAAAGCTGTGAATAAGGAAATGCATGAGAGATAAATCTAAAACAGTAGTGATGATTGTTTCCAAGCATTGGAACATCAGAGCACTTCATTTAACTTCCTATATTTCTTCGAATTTATTCCGTGTATGCAAACATGACCTGAACACAAGATAGGAAATCAGCAACAGCCTCATACTTACCCTTTCTTGCATTCATGTACCCATTTAACAATATGCAAACATATATATTTCAGCGTTATATCATATAAATTATAATATATTCTATAATATACCATGTTATATAACTTATATGTATAAGTCACATAACTTATGTTACCGGAGCAGTAGGTGAGAGCTTATATCCTGACCCACAAGCACAGGGCGTGGGGGTGCGGGGGGAAGAGATCAAAATCTATTGGGAATGATACAGGCTTTTGAAATCTGAAATCCCACCCATGGTGACACCTCCTTCAACAGGACTGCACCTTCTCAAACAGTTCCACTGATGGAGGACCAAGCATACAAAAATAGGGATGGAGCCTGTGGGAGTTATTGTTCAAACCACCACACCCACGCTCTCCGGCATTTGTTTTTATCACGTAAAAACACACTGTAAATAAAATCTCAAAGAAACTGATAAAGCACTAGATAAAGATGGCGTGATATAATAATGGGAAATTGGCCTTGATTTTGCTCCTTCCCCTCTCCTACAGTTTTGTTTTGTTTCCTGTTGTTTGTCGTGCATATCCTTGTACTGGTGGCTTTATTCCTGCCCACTGCACTCCTGAGTTAGTGACGACTCAAAGGACATTGTCGAGTGACAGCGCTACGAGGTGCTGCCAGAAGCAAACTCACAATGGTGGCGCCACTATGTTCCCACCTCTCTGCTCTGAATCCCACCCGCGGTGTCGTCACTGGGTTTGCCAGCTCAGTGTGGGTGGGGTTCTCCTAACTTGCATTTTCCTGATTCATAGCTTCAGCAAAGTTTCTGTCACGCTTTGCGATGCACCAGGCTTCTTCTGTGCGCAGGCTCCCGACAGCACACTTGACATATGTTGGCCTTCACCTTTTTGGCAGTCAAAGGTCCGGGTAGTATGATCATCTTCATCTAGGACCACGAAACCAAAGCTTGAGGACATTCCATAACTACCGTGGTCACAGCACCAGTCTCTGTCTCTGCAGGGTATAGGGTATGTATCCTTCTGTTTGTGGACGTTTGGGGATGTTTTCTATAAAGTGCTTATTTGTTTATTTTACTCACACCTGTGTAGAATTGCCTTTTGAGTCTCAATAGGAAGACCTCTTTGATATGTAGATATTAACTGCAAAATCCTTCACCTATAGTTCTGTTGAAAATATGTTCTCGATTTTATTATTTGTTTCTTTTGTTTGTTTGTTTTTTGTTTTTTTGTTTTTTGTTTGTTTTTTTTTTCTCGAGACACGGTTTCTCTGTGTAACAGCCCTGGCTATCCTAGAACTCACTTTGTAGACCAGGCTGGCCTCAAACTTTGTTTCTTGTGGGATTTTTTTTTTTGAGATTTAAAAAAAAAATCTTATGTGCATGCATGTTTTGCTTGTGTGTATGTATGTGTCCCCCTTCATTCAATACTGAAGGAGGCCAGTAGATAAACAGACAGACAGACAGATGATAGATAAATAGATAGATAGATAGAGATAGAGATACATAGCTTCTGACTTTCCTGTATTAGTAAAAATGGTCTCTGCAATAAGACAATTGTCATTCAGATGTATGTATGTACATATATATACATGCATGTATCTAAGTATATATAATTATGTATATATATCCATATGTACAATTTATTTTTATAATTTTAATATTTTAATCAGTCAAAACTATTTTTACTATGATACCAGATAAGGCTCAAACTCTTAATTTCTTCAGATGGATTTCACATGGAGCCAGCATCATTTATTATGGTATAGAAATTGTCCTTTCTTATTAGATTTCATATTGTTTTCACCTATAGTATATTACTATTGAGATTTATATTTAAGCTATCTATGCTGTTCTGGAAATTTTATAAAAAAATGTAAAGCTCTCTACCACACTGTACTAAATATATTGCAATGACGCTAATGATTTATTTCCTGGTAGAAAGTCTTCCCCAATCTTCTTCATCATTGTAGGACTGTTCTTGAATATATAGCATTCCACATAGATCCTAAATCCTATGTCACATTTAAAGACTCTACTTAGATTCTAATTAGACTTCTGCTAATTATACATGTTATCGGGGAAATTATATGTTATGGCATGGAAGTTTATTTTCCAATCTCTATGTTTTCACTGTTTTTCTATTCTAGCCTCAGGTCCTTTGATAAAATAACATTCCATTTGGCCCCTTGGCTACATTAATAATCCTAGAAAGGTTGTTTTAGTTCCAATATTATATTTCTGGGATTCTCAAGGTATAAACATGCTTTGACCACATTTCTAACATGTCACATATTTTCCAATATTTGTAGGCAATATTTCAATTCATTGTTTTCTTGCATTTAGTAGAACCTCTAAGTAAGCCTGGCCGTGGTGTCTCATGCCTTTAATCCCAGCACTTGGGAAGCAGAGGCAGGAGGATCTCAGAGTTCAAGGCCAGCCTGGTCTACAGAACGAGTTCCAGGACAGTCACATCTACCCAGGGAAACCTTGTCTTGAAAAACAAAAACCAAAGCAAAGCAAAAGAGAACCTCTAAATAATATTGGTTTGTAAGGGTGATTGTAGGGGTGCCTTTTTCATTGCTGATTTTAATGAGAGTGACTTTCCCTGCCGTCACATGCAATGATGCTTGCTGCTGCTACTCGGTCATGTGTACCACACACACATATTTTACTTACACTTTTATTTATACTCAAGGGTTTTAAAGAATAATAATGTGCTTTAATATACTAGCGTGATGAATTACAAAACCATTTTCACATTCCTAGAATAAAACCTCCCTGATCAAACATTTTTCTTATGATACAACTTTCTATTTGCTCATTTTAAATTCAATCTTTTTGCAACAGTATTTATTGGTCTGATTAGACTATAGTTTTCTTCTGTTTTTAATTTGCAAGATTTTCTCCCATAAACTAGTCTCAATTTATCCACTGGTTCATTTTTTTCTTATTTTAAAAGTTATTTGTATCTCTGGCATCTGGTGGCTATAATTTGCTCCCTAATTTTTTTTAATTGGCTGAGTAAAGCTGGGGATAAACAGTGATTTCATCATTCGAAGGCACTATTTCTTGAAAAGATGGTAATTCAGACTCACTTCTGGTAGACTTCCCTTTTGTTCTGGGGGAACGTGAATAAGCCCTTTGTCCTCAAGAATTTCATTCAGAGAAAATCGTAAAATCATCTCTATTCCACAAGAGAATTATCTTGGCCTATGAAACAGTGGAAGGGGCAGCGTGTGACAAACACATCCCTTGTGTCTGCCTGTGCCAGAGGCTGATTCCTATAGACTTGGTTAGGGTTCCTTTCTGCCTGGTATATATGTGGGAGCCTTTTGTTTTTTGTTTTTTATGACGTGGAAGAAATGAGAAAAAAAGAAGAGACTGCTTCCCTTTTCTGAATGAGTCTGGAATGTGACAGACTGAAAAGGATTTTGTAAAGCGTTGTTTGCAAGAATTAGAGAACGGGGAGGGAGAGGTGCCAGAGGAACAAGTCTGATGCAGCTAAAAAAAAAAAAGACCGACCCACAGCAGCTGGACCAGGGTTGGTCGGTCAGTAAAGAGTAAACAGGCCAAAATCTGCTGAGAAACTGAAGGGCGATGGCTGTCTCCCCACGAGCGCCACCTTGTGGTGTAAAACGACATCTCTAGAAAAGAGTGATTATTCCACTTTATCGCTGGCGAGGCTGCGCTCTTAGGAGAAGAAACAAAGCCAGGGAAGACCAGCCATGTGCTCTACTGAGGCTGAGCCCTTTCTTCCATCCTAGCCTTGAGCAGTGGATCTGGAGTGAAGGAGTTGAGTAGATGCAAGAAATGAAAAGGCCCACCTGTGGGAGCCGGGCCTGAAGCAAGACCTCTATGAGACCAAGGCCCTTCACCCTCGTTATTACGCGTTGTTCACCACGTTCTCCTTCCCTTTTGGTGTCCCAGCCCTTTAGAAAATTCTTCCTAAGAGCAGCAAAGCTGAAGGGAATTACTCGGAGGCTGCTCCTTCCCGAAGGGAAAAAAAAGGAATAATGTGACCTTATGGCCACCTCTCCCAGGGCAGCCAACTGTGGGCACGAAGGTGGTTCTTCCAGGGCATTCCTCAGTGGCAGAGGGCCACTTTCCCTTCCTAAGCAAGCTTTCATGTGGGGACAAAGGGATGCTGCTTCTAGAATCCTGGTTCAAGTGGCCTATGACACTTAAAAGTAATACCGCGCACTCTGACTCCTCATCAGGTAGGTACCAACTCTTCTGAGACCTCACTGGAGTTCTTCACCGGCTTTCTTTCTTCACCTGCTGCCTTTCACAAGCATTTCTCCCCAGTAGCCCACAGTCTTGCATTTGGAGCATCTGTCCTAACTGCAAGTGCAGAGGGCACATTAGCACAATAAGAAAGTGGGAACGAAAGAAAGCATAGCCTGGCCCTAGGCACCTAGAGCATGGAAAAACTCTGGAAGGAAGTGATGGAGTCAAGAGAAGGTAGACCTGAGGTCCTGTCCCTCCAATCCTGCCGCCACCTCCCTCCTTAGAGCACACTGGAAGAGACTCCTCTGTGTACAGCCATTGCTTCAAATCCTCACTCAACTTTCTCTCAATCAGAAATGACTCTCCAGCCCTGAATTCCCTATTCACTTACATCAATAAGGCCTCATCAGACCAAGTAGCAAGTGTGCCTGCCTCATGGTGTCTCTCTCATCCTCTGATCTAAGTCTGTTTGCTTAAGGAGGATCCCAAAACACCCAGGGCTTGACCTGTGAGTCTCCCAGAGCCCATGCTTTTCTACCCATGCTTCTCGTTACAGAAAGAGCCAGTGGGTCAAGACTTTTAGCTCATATGTGTACACCATCTCAGCAAACTCTCTCCAGAGCTTTCTGAAGAAACACAAGCCTGTCTTTGGATCATTCCTTCCAGGGTGCCAGAAATCAGCTCTCTGTAGAGTAAACAAATAGGAAAAAAATAGCTCTAATTGCATAGTACCTGATGATGTCAAATTTCTGGGGTGTTAAGACTCCCAGCACGACAGACTTCAAGCTGCCAATAAACTTTGACACCATTTAGCAGCAAGCTTGCAACGTTCCTGATTATGGACTAATTAGCCTCTGGACCCTGTAGGAGCTGGCTGCAGCACACAGCAGACAGAGTTGTCTTCCAAGTCTCCATCAGCCAACATGCATCTTGTTCCCTCTTCATTGTCATTGACTGCTACAGCTCTGCCGTTCCTCATCACAAGCCACACTGTCTTATAGAGATAACACATGTCCCATCTGATCCCCACAAAGCCAACTCTTCCTTCTTTGTTTTACGTGGTGTGACTGTTCCTGGACAACCGTCTCCTACATGGCCTGTGCTGCATAGGAAACATTATTAACCTGTCTACCCACTTGGCAAGCAGGGTATCACAGTCTATGGTGTTGTTTATGAGCATGGGTGCTTGGTCTGCACGTATGTCTGCACACCTCTTGCATGTCTGGAGAGAGTACCAGATCTCCTGGAAGTGGAATTACAGTCAGTTGTGAACCACCATTGGATGCTAGGATTCGAACCCCAGTTCTCTGGAAGAGCAGCCAGTATGCTTAACTACTGAGCCATCTCTCGAGCCCAGCAATGTAACACTCTACAAATATCTTTTTAGCACAATGTGGTTCTTCTAGGCTTGATTTTTTCATTCCAAAGGCAACAAACAACTTTGTAAAGAAAATTGGAAAGCAACCATTCTTTCTTGCATGTTTTAAGACTACTTGCAGTCATGCTAGAATGATTATAATATACATCTGGATCTTGTTGGATTTCACATCCACAGATTCAACCAACCGTAGATAGAAAATATTTTGTGTATGTGTGTGTAGCATATGTGTATGCACAAATTCGTGTACATGGAAGCCTGAGGTCAACACCATTGTTGGGTCCACGGGGGTTGTGAAAAGATGGGGACAGACCACTGAAGTCCAATAAACCAGAAGCAAACTTTATTTCAGGAAAAAATTACAAATTAAAAAAAAATCTCCATGGGGCACAAAAATCTAGCTGAGACCATAGCCAGAGATGGATGTATAAGGCTGTGGCAAAAACCGGGTTTTGAACCCCTCTTTTCTAGCAAGCATTAAGCAATAACAAAATAATTTTTACAATCTCAAGGTAAAACTCAGATACAAATTGTCCTTTGCAATTTCCATTAACAGAGCTTTTCAGTTAAACTAATGCTTGTATTTAGTCCATTGTTTTTCCTTGGCATTCTTTGATAGCGTTTACCAAGGCTCTGCACCTCCCCTGCCACTGCCAGTTTCACATAGCAGGGAAGTGTTTGGGACAATGTAAAACCAAAAATTCAAAAGTCATGTACACCCCATCATTTAAAACTTAACTCAGCTCACAGCAACTTGTGGTCATGAGTGGCAGGGGGGTTATCTAAAAGCTGATCCTCAGTTTGCAGCGCCACCCTAAGTTTGCAGAGGGCAGATTCAGCTTTACAAATAGAGCTATGGGTTGTTAAGCAGAGTAACCCACTGTTAAGAGTTAATCCTTAAACTCTTGAGAAAGCTGCTGGCAGCCTGCTCTCATTCTCCTAGGCTCCCAACTTTATATTTCTTTTATTTCTACATTCTTATTTCTGGAATCTACATTTTTATACTCTTATTCTTGGACTCTTCAAACATCAGATGTCTTTTTTACTTTGCTGATTTACTTTGTGAATGTGTGCCCTGTATGAGCAAGGTGACCTCAGAGGTCAGAGGAAGGCATTGGATCCCCTGGAACTGGAGTTACAGACAGTTGTGAGCCACCATGTAGGTGCTGGGAACCAAACCCCAGTTTTCTGCAAGAACGTCCAATACTTTTAACCATTGAGCCATCTTCCCAGCTGCCTGGATGTCTTTCTTGAGTACTCTCTAGTTTATCCTGTAAGACTGACTCTCTCACTGAATCCAGCACTCACCGATTGGCTAGACTAACTGGCTAGAGAATTCTAAGGGATTCACCTTTCTCTGTCCCATCCTAAGCTACGGTTACAAATGCACACAAACAGGCCTGACCTTTTTATGTTGATGCTGAAGATCCAAACACAGGGCTTCATAATTTTTAAAGTGGAGGCCCTTTACCCACCAAGCCATCTACCTAGCCCAGAAATACTGTAAATATGTTTATTACATATATGTATTTATTCAGAGGTGCATGACACCGCATGCATGGAAGTCAGAGGTCAACCTATGGTGTTGGTTGTCCCCTGCCATGTGGGTTCTGGGAATTTAACTCCGGTTATTGGGCTTGGTGCTAAGTCATCTTGCTAGCCCAGGGGAAAAAAGTGGCTGCTTTAAAGATATCTAGACTTTTTTAAAGATATTTTTCATGCATTGTTCACTGTGCAATAGCTATTTATTTGCATTAAAATTGTATTGGGTATTAGAAGTAATCTAAAAACATTTTCAAGTATAAGTGAAGATGTGTGTATGCTGCATGCAAGTTTTCTAGAAAAGACTTAAATAGCCATGCAGAGTGAAGTATTGCATTTTGAGGGCAGAACATGGGCTAGCAACTACAGAAGGAGGCCAAGTCTGCAAAATGATAAATACACTAATGAATCACAGAAAGTAAATGGAAAAAAATCTAACAATACTTATCTTTGAACAGTGATAAATGAACATTTTTTTCCCAGTTCCTTTTTGACAGCGTCTTTATTTTTCACGGGTGATGCATCAATGTGTATTACTGTTATACTAAGGAAACAGTTTTCATTTAGAAAGTCTAAAATTGAAAACAAAACCCATACCCATTCAGATTCAACAATCATTACATTTTGATTTCATGTATGTCTCTGAAGAAGATTTAATTTAAAATAAATAGCAACTGTAGCATGGGTTCTGGATATCTCTTCCAGTCCTGGGTCATGTCTACCCAAACACTCTGGGTGCCAAATGTATGGACGGAAGCGTCCCCATGCTTTTTCTTTCTTTCTTTTCTTTTTTTTGGGGGGGGTTCGAGACAGGGTTTCTCTGTAGCTTTGGAGCCTGTCCTGGAACTAGCTCTTGTAGACCAGGCTGGCCTCGGACTCACGGAGATCTGCCTGCCTCTGCCTCCCGAGTGCTGGGATTAAAGGCCTGCGCCACTACCGCCCAGTCCGTCATTGTGTACATTACCGCCAGTCCTCACAAGAGTCCTTCCACTGGCCCAGGACTGGCCCAGGTTTAGAGAGCTAATGAACTCATTGTAAGGACCAGTGGGGTCCACACCCTAGGCATCTTTTCTTTTTTATCTAATGGATAAAACCTGGCCTTTCCTTATAACTGAGAGGTGGGCCAAGGAGTGTGTCTGGAAGCAAGGAGTTGAACTAACTGTCCATTTCTTGCCAAATCAAGATGAATATTTTAACATCATTTTCTTTAAAGGGTTGCTACAAGCGATAAATGGCATAATAATGAAAAAAATCTTCGCACAATGCCGGGTACAAATTAACCATACTCAGGAGCAGAGCTGAGACTTGAATATGAATGCGTTTGGATTCTCAAGTTCATGGGCTGCGCACAAATCTCCACTATGCCAGACTGCGCTGAGGGCTTGCTCCAGAAGCCCTCTGCCTTCAGGTGTCCAGCACCTCGGTTGGAGCACAGCGCCCCCAGCTGGCAGGCTCCGGCATTCCCGAGGTGACCTGCTGGGCGTCAGCATCCTGGGAGATCTGTGGTCGGTCTGCCTGGCAGATGCCTGGAGCTTGAGCTCTGTTCCCTACTCCAGGAACTCTTCAAGAATCACGAGAGGCAGGGGTTCAACTGAAGACTTTCCTGGGAATGGTCCTTGACAAACTTCCAGTCCCTAGTTTTTCCTGTTGCCCCACAGGGCAGGTGAGTTCACCCAGGATCCAGAAGATGCCAACGGGCGGGCTGGAGACAATTAGCAGAAGCGCTCTTTGGTATGAGCCGCTCTGTGGTTACTCATGCCCTGGTCCGTGGGCTGAGGCACAGATAGACCCTGGAAGTGTGGGTGGCAGAGCCCCTGCTGTTCGCTCCCTATTTTGCAGTGTCACTGGGAGGATCATGTTGTGCCATCTAGGGCACGGAGTTCCTCCACATTGCAGCTGGGCCACTAAATAGGCCGCTTAAGGGAAGCAAGTGGCCCAGCTCCGTGCTGAAGCCTCTCCAGGCTCAGGGAGGACTGGTTTCTCTCCCCACTGTGTACCGTGTTTAGTACCTCCATACTCTTAAGTAGTGGCCACCTGGAGTCCCCGAAGGGTAAAGTTGAGGATGAAAATTTATGGAGGTAGGCGGGCGGTGATGGTGCACACCTTTAATCCTAGAACTGGGGAGGCAGAGGCAGGCGGATCTCTGTGAGTTCGAGGCCAGGCCAGCCTGGTCTACAAGAGCTAGTTCCAGGACAGGCTCCAAAACTACGATAAACCCTGCCTCGAAAATATTTTTTAAAAACAGGAAATTTAGTCCATTTCCTTTGCTTACTCACCCAGTTGTAACCTCAGTTACCACACTTCTCAGTGACAGCTTCTTCTCCCCTGCACAGCAAGGGGAATAAAAATCTCTGCCTCATGAGGCTGAACAGAAATGAAATGTTCAATTTATGTAGTTTGCATTTATGGCGTCGCTGGCTTCTAATGGAATGAAGAAAAAGGGAGCCACATAATGGCACTATTTTATTTCTAAGGTTAACCAAAATGCCAGATGATGAATACGTCTCCATAGCCTCCCAGGTGTCAGGCACTGGGCTCGGTGTCTTCTGGGTGTTAGCTTGGTTTATATGAGAAGACTAGTCAGCCCAAAGGCGGGCAGCTCGCTGGCACATTAAAGCTAAAAGAAATGTTCAAGACTGGAACGCCTGCTGTGTGAAGACACCTAATTAGACAACAGCGTCATGGTGAATTAGTAAGGAAGCCTCCTGTTGCCCCGGAAGAGTAAAAATAAATATGTCACCAGAGGAATCATCGGACAAAGCACGTTACCATCCCAATGATGCAGCAGGCAGAAGACCGCCTGCCGGGAACTGGGCATGCGCTACTCCTGCATGCACTGCTCAACAGTAAGCCTTCAAGTCGAACTTGCCAGATCAATGAGAGAACCCATCGCTGTGTGAGACCTTCACTCTTTTGACTTGTCTACTAGTCATGAGGCAACATCCATCCAGCAAAGTTTGACAACAATAAAATTTAACAATTAAATTATTTAATTAATTACAACTGACAACGTTAATCAACGAAAAAGGTAGAGATTCTTGCAAAGAGGAGAAAGTTCTTTGGGGTGGGTGCAGTGAGACAAGATCCGACCATGTACATAGTCCAGGCCAGTCTGGAATTTACAGTCCTCCTGCCTCAGCTTCTCAAAAGCCTGTGTTATCCTGGGCAGCAAGAGAGGGTTCTTACATAATCTCTTACACAGCAGTTTCTTTAACCTTGTTGAGCTAGTTCACAAAGGAGAATTGTAGGTTATCATCAAGTTCCCCTGAAGGGGACTTAGAAATCCACTGCCGTGAAGATGGTCTGTGTTGATACCATGCTTAGTGCAGGATCTTTCATGAGACCCCCCACTTCTCTTGTGATAAGGCAGAGACAAGACCACTAAGGGGTGAGTGCAGGATCTTTCACGGAGACGCCCCCACTTCCCTTGTGATAAGGCAGAGACAAGACCACTAAGGGGTGAGTGCAGGATCTTTCATGGAGACCCCCACTTCCCTTGTGATAAGGCAGAGACAAGACCATTAAGGGGTGAGTGCAGGATCTTTCATGGAGACCCCCACTTCTCTTGTGATAAGGCAGAGACAAGACCATTAAGGGGTGAGTGCAGGATCTTTCATGGAGACCCCCACTTCTCTTGTGATAAGGCAAAGACAAGACCATTAAGGGGTGAGTTCAGGATCTTTCTCCGAGACGCCCCCACTTCCCTTGTGATAAGGCAGAGACAAGACCACTAAGGGGTGAGTGCAGGATCTTTCATGGAGACCCCCACTTCCCTTGTGATAAGGCAGAGACAAGACCATTAAGGGGTGAGTGCAGGATCTTTCATGGAGACCCCCACTTCTCTTGTGATAAGGCAAAGACAAGACCATTAAGGGGTGAGTTCAGGATCTTTCTCCGAGACGCCCCCACTTCCCTTGTGATAAGGCAGAGACAAGACCACTAAGGGGTGAGTGCAGGATCTTTCATGGAGACCCCCACTTCCCTTTCCACTTCACCATGCTCTTCCAACCAGCCTTTCCCTTCACCTTTTGGCCGAAGTCATTCTTTCCTTTGCCACCAATGCATTAAAGGTGACTGAGACTCATTTTATCTTGTAAGACATCTCTAACCCTGTTAGACACCAACTCTAGCTGGAAATGTCTCTGAAACACAGAGTATTTTTGAGACAATGTCTCACCATGTTTGGCCTGGAACTTGCTATGTAGACCAAGCTAGCCTTGAACTCACAGATAACCTCCTGCCTCTGCTCCCCCCACCCACATATGTGTTAGAATAAAGGTGTTCTACCGATTCTGTCTGAAACATTGTCTCTCTAGTTTTACCACTACACCTAAGGCAGCTGTTCTGATTGGTCCATTAGCCAGTCAGTTATTGATGGTGGTATTGACACTCTTGCCTCCCCTGCTTCTACTCTGAAATGCCCCCTGGGAAAGGAAATGTCTTGTGTGTTTGTGAATTCCACAGCTAAAATCCCTCCTCTATAGCATATCTGTTGCTAAACAGCACCTGAGCAGGGGAACATTCAAGGGGAGTTTTCTCACTACAGTCGCTGTCAGCATTATGTTGTAATTAATCCATCTTTGACATGAAGATGTGGAGACAGAAAATAAGTTCCCCTTTCCCTTAGTTGCATTACAGCTGTGTTGGGTCCTATTTGTGCCCACAATTGGATCACCCGGAGCGAGAGGTTGAGACGAGGTACAAAGACTGATTAACCTTCTCAGTGGCCTTTTGCTAAATGCAGTCTTTTAAATCACCCATATCTGGTCCATAAAGAGTTGGCTAGCTATTCCATTTCATACTCATCTCTATCAGTTAGGGTGAGATCTCCATTTTCCTCCTGTCTGTTGGCCACCAGTCCGAGAGGACAGAGGAAGCAGGAGTTGTATGCTCGGCTTTGTACGGACTGTGAGTACAATGGAAATGGCCTTCTGGAAGGTTGTTCCGAAGTTACAGCTCAACGTTTTCAGAGTAAGGAGAATATATAGGATGGGGACAACGGCTTGGGCATCACCTAATTTGCATTTGGTAGCATGATCCTACCTCACAACTGGAGCACAGTACCTAATTATCATACAGACAGCAAGGGTAGGGGGCATTTGCAGGGAACTATGTCAAAGGTCACACTTAAGGTGAGTCAGACATCTAGGCTCAGGGACAGCTTCCAAATAAGGTCAGGCATCCAGGCCTAGAGACACTATCCAAGCAGGGTAGGAAGGGAGTCTTGCTGCAAAGGGAGTTCTCCATATTACCCTGAGCTCAGAGAGCTGTCTGGATGTGGTGGGCTGCAACCTTAAGCATCAGAGCCCTCCAAAAGTTAACTGTTCATTAAAATAAGAAGGGTGGGACTGGGGAGATAGTTTGGTGGGTAACAGCACTTGCTGAACAAGCATAAGGATCTGAGTTTGGATACCCGGAACTCATGTGATAAGCTGGGCATAGCCACACGTAAAGCCAACACTGTGTTGGGGGAAGACAGAAGCATTGCTGGGTTTGCTCCAATTGGAGCCAGTCTAGCTCCAATTCAGTGTGAGAGACCCTGTTTCAAAGGAACAAGGGGGTGAGTGATAGTGCAGGATGCCCAACCTCCTTCTCTGATCCCCAATTGTGATCCCCCCAACACATACCCACAAAATGAATAAGTAAAATAAAGAGGGTGACTGTCTGGGGCCTAGAATTTGACTTTGTTCCTTCCTGTCTTCTCAGGACCTTGAAAAGTGCCCAGCACCAGCTAAGAAATCAGAATTCATAATACATGGGTAGCGAGTGAGTCCTTCTCCCTGCTTCATGTTTGGATGGATGTCAGCTGTCCACATATGTTCCTGACTGACTGAGGCAGGGAGACAATAGCAAAAACCGGCTAAACTGATGAGATCATGAATTAAGAGAATTCAGGAGCAGTCACGTCAAGACTTACTAGCTTCAAAATAGAAAGTGCATTTTGTTAGGGTACTAAGGGCAGGGTTGGGCAGTTCTACCCATAAGTGAGGAAGGTTCAGGCCACCATCAGCCACCTGCAAACTTATTATCTGAGAACACAGATGCTCAGGTCTGAACCAGCGTGTTCTTCCTCAGTTCTTCGTCCACTAGTTGAAGGTCTTAGAAATTATGACCGATATATTCCTCTCTGTTAGGCTTTGGGTCACATTTTCACAAAGTTTCACTTAAATCTCAAAAAAGTCCACGTCCCTAGTAGAGATTTCTCCCCTGAGGTGTGTTTGTAGTCTAATGGGTGAGGTTCCGTGTGGTATTTCAGCTTCAATCCATGGGGAAAAGCAGCAAGTGTGGGCCGCTTCTTTTGAGTGACTGCCTGGTTGGTTTTACCAAACAAACTTAAGTGCTCCCTTCTTGGTCAGGGCTGAAGTTTCCAGAGCTTCTCTGCCTGGGATCTCCAGTAGGAGTCCAGGCCCTACAGTGTCCCAGGGCCATTGATCCATTCATGCAGGAACCTATCAATAAGAGGCCAGATCACCTGTGTGTGTGTGCATGCTGAGCTTTCCCCAACACCACATTGTGAGTATTGAAATGAATTTTGCATTCAGCTCCTTAGCCTCAATACCAGTCAATAACTGGTCAATGTAGGCAGCCAGCATCTGCCGCTCCTTCAGAGTTAAAGTTAGTTCTGTTGAGTTCTCTGAAACACACACATTTTCCCCCCAACGAGTAATACCATCTGAGGCATGCCTCGCCCTACATTTAACACATACGCTAATGATTTCCAGCACTATGGGATGACCTTTGCAAAGGTTGCCTACTCAGGTCTACCCAACCATTCCTGCTGTGAGAACAGAAAGGAGAGTGGTCTCCTGGGCAAAGGGTCACACAGGTGAAAATCAGGGAACAAGAATGGAGCTTTGAGCTCTCTGCTGGCAGACACACGCACTTAGGACCAGTTACTGCTAAGCCAGCGTCATTTTTGATATAAGTTCCTAAGGTGAATGTATGTGTTTATAACTAAAGAGCATAGGTGAGCTCATTTCTTTCTGCTTCCTCTCATCGACAATTCCCACTGGAGGATTCAGGAAAACACATGTGTTTAATGTGAAGGGTAAGTGTTTAGCACTGGCTCACTATTATCCTCAGGTTTTCTTTACTGTATTTACTGGTGAGAAACAGGAAAACTTTTATGTGTAGGCCAAGTACATCACAATGTTGAGAGTCAATTTGGGAGAAAAACTGTATCTTGAGTTAGAATGCAGAGGCCACAAGAGAGGCCAGGTTTGCTCCTTTTCCAGCAACCCTCCAGGGTCTCATCTTTTAAAGAACCCACCACCTCCCAGAACTTCCACCCTACAGACCATGCCTCAAATTACACAAAGTTTTAGAGAGGACACTCCTAAATCCCATCCAAATCATAGCACCTCGTTACTCTTATGTCATATTGAACCCCAGAACTTGTGTTTAGCTGCTTAGTTTGTATAAGATAGATAATGCAAGCCTGTTCCTACTTGGTTGGTTTTTAGAATCACACATGCTTGGCTCTTGGGGACATATAGCCTCATGCTACAGAGCTCTGCTGTCCTAAAGGGACTATAGATCTATCCTTCTGTGACTCACTCTTCTTCCCATTAGGGTCCCAGGTCCTATTGCTGCCTTCCAAACTTTTTAAACCAGAAGTCTTTTCTTCAAAGGGTGTTCAGCTTGGAAACAAAATATGTCAAATAGGCTATTTGAAGCTACTCTATTTCTGTTGAAAATACAAGAGAATGCTATTTCTTCTCAGCTGTCTTCTTTTCTCCAGAACTCTGAGCAAGCTCTGCTAAGTCTACTGTGAACCCCACCTCCCAATGATGGTGGTCATTTACCTTGCAAATCGTCCTGCATCTCTGTCCCCTGCTTTGGACTGACTGACAACCCCAGACTGAGCCATCAGAAAGTTTGGTCCTCAAAATGATAATCTCTATTTGTTTTGCTGTATATTTTCAAGTGGGCTGCCTACTTTGCGCAGACTGGACGGGTGACTCACACATCCTCATGTCTAGTAGGTCGCCACACATGTCCCAGGTGGCAGAAAGACAAGCGGGGTGCCACCATTGGATCTGTCGTCAGTTGGCAGGTTTCTGAGTTTATTTTCGGCAGCGCATGAGCAGACCGGCCCACTTGCCAGTTCAGAAAACAACTAGACACGCAGGACAGGTCTCAGATGCGTGGGGAAAAGGCAAAGCATAGAACTGAGATACATTCCGCAGTGCGTGAAAGGCTGGCTGATCCAGTGTTGGGAGGGGGCGCGGTCTAACTCAGACCTGCAGTGCAATCTCATAGAAAGCATCCCACACCAGCTGTACTGCGGTTTCCCTGCCTTCCCCCACCCACGCTGTTGTTCTCCTCGTGGCTAGGAGAAGCTTCTGAGAACTGGAAAGTTTGAGCTGTTGTTGGTTTCAGCCAGCATATATTCCCCAACTCCTCCCCAGCATCCAGGGGAAAGGATACAGCAAGGCTTGTGTTTAGGAATACTCTCCTCTCCTCGGATCTAAAAGTGGCGCATTTCTACAGAAGCAAATGCTGGAAGGCCATCTTATTTGCCATAATATAGGGTCTTGCGGGGGCTGCTGGTGAAATCACATATTGACGGATGCAACCACTTCGGAAAAATGATTTGAGACTATGGAGCACGATTAATTAAAAACTCAGAGAGAGAAATTGGGGTTCAACCTGAAGGTCAGAAAAGCAAAACAGCCAGACACTCGCTCTTACCTCTACCTCAGTCCGAAATGGCGATCCTGCCTCCAGGAATCTCAGAATGAGAGCTGTCTCCTCCCATCTTACAATTCTCTCTGGTGCTGGGATTAAGGGCGTGCACCACTACCGCCTGGTTTCTATGGCAAGCTAGTGTGGCTACTGGGATTA
>LOJH01004477.1:27665-39307 GCA_001685095.1 Ellobius talpinus | reverse complement strand
CACATACTAATCTGTAAGTAATATTTACTTGCTAGAATGTTGGCCCTCTTGGAGAATTCTGACTTGTAACCATTAGCAGCAAGAAAGCCCTTCAAGGATGTGCTGACTCCATTTGCTGTTCTAGAAATAGACTGCCACTAACAGCCAGAGGAATGGGCATAAAAATAATGAACAACCCTCTATTTAGACTAAGGTAGAAAGAAACGTGTGTTGACTTTAGCAGTCCTAGGGACTCAGTATTGGAAGTTTTATCTCAAATCACCTTACACATAACAAAACAAGCTCACATCATAATAAATTTACCTATAACACAGTGTTCTGGAAACAGAAATGTTAACAGGAACTATGAAGAACATTACCGTTTTTTTAGTTATGATTTTCAACCTGACTACCTAAATACCCTGAAATTTTTGGTCTATTACTTAATCGCATTCATTATACCTAAGTGGCCATAGCATCTGCAGACTTACCATTCTCTTGATGAAATAGCAGGCATTCAATGTGAGAAACAGTGGTGGTAGCTTATAAAAAGTACAGGCATAGATTTTGTATATTTCACCAACACTGTAAAAACCACTGTTCTATTTCCAAAGATGAAGATGTTTTTTTCTAGTGCCAGATAAATAAAAAGATGACTGAAATGGCGTTTGAAGCTATGCAATTGAATGAAGCTAGTACAGAATCATCATGGGAGATCAGAGTTTGGTTCTTCGGAGACTAGATAGCTCTGTCAGGGGAAGAAAGTTAGTAATTTCAACACTTCAAAAACCCAACAGGAATTGTACCACTCTGAATCTCTTTTTTTAAAAAAAGCAAAATATCTTTGCATATAACTACTCATTACAATAATATTTAAAATGTTAAGTAATTTAAAACACCCTGAATGTCCAGTAACAGAAGTTATTAGACAAATTATAGACTACCCATTGACTAGATAATATAATATTGATACTTTAAAAACTGCTCTATATAATTTATATGTATTTATGAAAAAAGTATAAAGGTAAAATTGATATAAGTCTTTTATTAGAAGCACCAAGAAATCATGGTACTGCATAAGTTAGAATGGTGTCATGATAGAAACTTAATTTGCTCCTTCCTGACATTCTGCAGTGTCCCTAAAACTTCCACACTTTGGAAAATAGAATCAATATTCTTAAATGGCCCATGTAAACCATTCTCGTAACAGGAAAGTCTGGCAACCTATGAGAGGACTGACACATCTTCTGAATATTTGAAAGGCTCAGGCAAACACTGACACTGTGGAACATAAGACTAACATTTATCATTTATTTTATTTTGTTGTTGCCATGTAGACTGTACCTATTCCAGTGAGCAAAGTGAGTTTAAAAATCAATTTACGACACAATGAAAAGATGTATTCAGTTTCAATAAGATTCCCAAGCATATGGAATCCATATGAATGAAAATGCAACTGATTTCCAAGTACTCTGAGTCTGTTCACTATTTTATTAATTATTAATTGACAATCAGCTAGGGTCTCACTCCTCGAAGTTACCTAGGGTGGTAAAAAAAGGGAGCGAAGCAAGCTTGGAGCACTCAGACTCAAAGGTATCAAGCTGGGCATGTTTGGAAAGCTAATGTATTTCTTAATTCCCAAAGTGATTTTTCAAAGCAGAATCTTGGAAGGACTGCCAAATAAAATTAATCCTTTAAAATAATAATGCAGTACTTTTTTAAAAAAAATCGCAATGGAGAGTTGTGGGTTAAAGGAGAAGATTTAAATATTTCATGTATTTTAACTTGTATCTCATCAGGTCACCTATGGATGGCTGCTGCCTACCATCATTTCTTAAAGTTATAGGGAGAGAAATAGGTTTAAATATAAAGGAAATCCTATCTCCTTGTGTGTATGCTTATGAATCACTATGTAGCCTTATAAAGTTTCATCAAAAATTAATTCTAAATGCCAATAGTTTGTAATAAATAATTTGTTCATCAGAAAACAGCAATGACTAATTCCTATGCTTGGCCAATGATGGCAATAGGAAAATCTAAACATGAGATTGCTCTTCAGCTAAAATGTAATTAGGAATAGATTCCTACACACTTCCTGTTCCTTGCAGATTTAAAAACCTTAACAGTGAAGAGTAAATCTTTAAAGGCAGTATGGACATTCTGAGCATATGAAAAACTGTCCATTTTTCAACAAAAAAGTTTATTTATTGCATGCCACATACTCTATTTCCCTAGTTTCTATTTTTATAGGTATAGCCCTAAGCCTCATTGTGATGGGAAGGGATGTAACGTATACATTAAAAGTATTACTACAAATTATGATGAGTAGGAAAACTGAAAAATACAAAATCTGAAATAATCATAGATATTCTGACCTGGTACATCCTCAAAGGCTTTTTTGAATAAATTTGATTGAGGCAAAGAATGAGATGAAGATCACATACAAAGGAGAAGTTCTAGCTCTGGGTTTAGCTCAAACTCAGCCATAAAGGATACCAAATCAAGGGTCGTAACAATGAGACTGGTAGAGTAACAATAAATTATTAAAAGCAACCTAATACAAGGAAAAAGAGGCCAGGAGTTTTTATGCAAAAAATGACTTAGCTATTGAATATTTACCTCCTTGTTCTCTCTCCATCCCTCCTCTCCTCACCAGCCCTAACATACTTTCAACAGCAGATCCATCTTGTGCTCATAGATTAGTTTATCTCAGAATGAGGATGGAAGTCTTAACAAGAAAAATAGATGCAGTTTGAATCGCTGCAGTAATCTAAGCTAAAGGAAGCAACAGGGATAAGACAAAGGTAGACTTACCCTGTAGCAAAGGCTTAGTGTTCATTGTCTATTATAGAAGATCTAAACAAAGTGAACAATTTGAAACATGACATAGGGAACCTCCATGAAAATTTCCTATGGATGCCACCAGGCACAAAGGTTATGGAGTTGGAGGAAGTCAAAGAAGCTGGCTTCTGGACTCCCAGAATCGTCTTCACTATATGAATCCTAGCCCTGCATTGAAATTTAACAGATTTGATCTTATTTGATGTCTACACATACCTGTAAGTTAAAGATGAATGCCATTCCTGTTGTANGGTAGCTACAAAGTCTTACTCTGATTTTCTTCACCTGAGGACTTTTTGAATTCTCCAAAACCCGGCCATTGGAGTAGAACCAAGATGTTTACAAGGGTTCTTACTCCCCAGCTTTGTAGTCAAGAATCTATATGAGCTACATGTGAAGAGCTCATTCTGGAGAATAAATGGGAGGTGGAACAGAGAAAACATAGAAAAGATGTTTAGAACTCCATGGAAACTCTACAGAAAGATGAGCAGCTCAGCATAAAGTTAGACCCAATGCTGATAATGTGTCCACTCAGGTTCAGGGAATATTTAAGAAGTAAATTTGTAGAATATGATCATATGACATTTGCAAGAGCACCATACAGAAGCATCCATGAGGGATACCATCCATCTTCTTGGCTTATTCTACTCCAAAATCTCTTTTTGAATTAATGCATATGATCCGGAACTCAAAGATGGGTGTCTGAGACTCACATTTGAAAGCTGATTGGACAGTGAGAGATTCTAATGTATGCTTTCGTATGGTCCTTTTCATCCATAAAACATATTAGAACACATTTTACAAAAAAAATATGATTACAAAAAGACTTTCTGGTGAACGTTACAAAATAACAGGTCATCTATTTCTAGATCTAACTTTAAGGCAAGAGTATGGAAATATTTCTTTTTTATATCAGAGATACACAGTTTTCAGTGCCAAAACTGAAAGAGGAACTGAGTGAGTCATCACCTAAGTGGGCCAATTGTCTGCAAACTGATGAGAAAATATTAGATGGACATGCACTCAAGTATAGCCAGCTCCGGAAATTATTTTAAATGGATGAGCCTTATATCATTTTCTTAAAAGCCACATGATATGTCTTCTGATGGGTCTGTTAGGAATGGATACTTCCTGTGGTTGACAGCACTGTTATTTTTCATAATAATGCTGTCCCTGAATAACTTAACTCAGCAGTCAATGTTATCCTTGCCAATAAAGGATACAGGTGGTAATGTACCTGACACAGAATAATATCTCCTGCTGCACTGCTTCTATGTCAGATTAAAACCCCTTCTATAGTCTTTAAATCAAAAATGAGTATTTAAGGAGAAATACTTTAGGTACCACTTCTATATTCTGACAGCTTGATCTCACTTCACTTTTTCTACCTACATCTAAGTGAATGCAATTACCCTCTGAGTTTCTAAGAATTGGGCATCTTTGTGATGATGAGCAAGTATAAGAATAAGATGGAGACAGAGGTCAAGGAAATGTGTGTCCATATCATCATACATGCCCATTTCTAGTCCAAAATATCTATGCATAATGGTAATTAGATAAATTCTCTGAAAGACCATGGTGATAGCTTATAAATCATACCTAACCAGCAGGCCAATCCCCCACCATGATGTACATTGTTCAGAAATGCCCATTTTACTTGGAAAATAGCTGGCAAAGAAATCCTGCTTTGGAAGTGCAAACATTATGTTGATTTCTCATATGCTGGAGGATTGCTCCATCTAGTCTATCTTGCTCACTCACAGACTAGTTATTACTAATCCGTTTCCCTACCATTTCCCTCAGATTCTGTATATATCTAAGCAGAGCATTAAGATAGCTTCTATTAACTAATCAGAAATCAGAAATGATGGCCTGACGGAGATGACTCAGGGGTTAAGATCCCTTGCTGCTATTATAGATGACCTGGGTTCAGTTCCTGGCATGCACATGGTAGCTGACAACAGACTGTAATTCCAGTTCCAGCAGATCTGTTAACCATGCTAGTTTCTGTGGGCAATAGGTGTTCATGTAGTACACATGCACAGATACAGTCAAGAAACTAATACTTATAAAATAAAAATATTATTTAAAAGAAATCATACCATTGACAGCATGATTCCTTCTAACTTTTACAGATATCTCTATTACTTTAAGTCATAAGGAATCATAAGTATCTATCTAATGATATCTATACTATTCCTAAGTTGGTGAATAAAATGCATATATAATTAAAATGAAAATTTTCTATATAGGCTGATAATGCTTCCTCCAAGGACCAAAGATGACTACATAGCAAAACCCCAAAAGCAGGCATAAGAATCCCTACTTTGAGTTGTTGATCAGGGTTGTCCAAAAGACTCCTAAAACACTACAGGCTATTGCTCTTACCCTTGATTCCCCCTCACTCTCAAGAGATGTAAGGTAAATTTCTATTGCTGAAGACACTATGTACTTCAGATAGCCTAGAGGCCCCTAAGCTGGAACTAACCTGAATGCCTCCTCTTGAAAGATTAGCTTCTATGGGGCCAGAAAACACCCTTCAAGCTTCCACAGAAAAGAACAACCAGCAGTCCTATGTGACTGTGAAGCTTTTGACACACAACACTGAGAAGCATGACATAAAATTATAAGGGTGTAGTATTGGCACACTAACTAAACTTAGTAACAGACAATACTTTCTAATTGGAGTTAAGAAATAATTAAAAAAAAAGACAAAAATCGAGCCTGGTACTGGAAACATAGCCAACTACTCAGGCCTAAAAATGTCATGGATCCTACAACCAACAATGTACTAACCTAGCACAATCCCTAAACACTTTAACTATTTGTCCTTATACCAACAGAGAAGTCTAGTCTTCACCCTCATCAAAGATATATCTCTTTCCAACAGATGGAGAGGATTATAGGAAACTACACCCTTCAAAATGCAGAGTTGTGAAGCCCAGTCCCAGTGGATCCATTTATAATACAACTACTGCAACTAAGGCAGAAGGATTATTTGATGTGGGATTACCCTCTGTATACTGTGAATATCATTGGTTAATAAAGGAACTGCTTTGGGCCTGTAGCATAGCTATGGGGGAACAGAGCTAGGTGGGGAAAACTAAACTGAATGCTGGGAGGAAGAAGGCAGAGTAAAGAGAAGCCATATAGCCCCGCAGGAGACAAACGCCAGAACTTTAGCCTGTAAGCCACAGCCACGTGGCGATACACAGATTAATAGAATGGGTTAAATTAATATGTAAGAGTTAGACAATAAGAAGCTAGAGCTAATGGGCCAAGCACTGATTTAAATAATGCAGTTTCTATGTGATTATTTCCGGGCTGTGCAGCTGAGAAACGAACAAGCAGCCCCTCCTAACAACAATTATTGTGCAAGCAGGGGTGAGGTGTGGGAGGGAGTTGTAAAAGCCAGAGGAAGAAGGGGTTTATTGTGAGATGTGTGTCCTAGTAATGTCAGAAGCTACACCCACACAGTCTCACTAATATGGTTGCCTAAACAGGAGCTGATGAACAAAGGGCCAGGAGGCCTAAATACTATGCAGAAACTATAGGCAGCTAAGGAATGCTGGGGGGTGGGGAATAGTATTCCCCAGGGAAGAGCACACCAATTGCTTCTCTGGTATCAAAAGGTCAGCTCTGAAAACATCTTATAAGTAACATTATATAAACTGAGCAAGTTATACTAATGTATTTAGGAATATATATATATGTATATATACATATTAATATATAATATATAATACATAAGAAAGTTAAGGGGCTCATGATGTAAATAAATATGTTAACCTCAAAAAATAAAAAAAACTGAGTATGAGATGAAATCAGTTGTCATCCCAGAAATGTACAAAAATACTGAATGTATGTTATAAACTATATATTAACACTTAAGAGGATGATAATTTTTTCAAGGTATACAATCTTTCTGAGCATTCAGATTTTCTTTCCACCTGAGGATGTTGTGAGGATCAAATTAAATAACACTGTGAAAATTTTGGAAACATTATATTGTGTAAAACTCCTTACTGTTAACAGTTTTATCCAGAGTGACATAGCAAAGGAAAACGTACAAAGTTAAATTTAAATAATTATAACAAAAGTTCTCATTCAACATTCCTGGAGTACAATCTCCTCACTTTAAAATTCATATTCTGAATATGGTTTCACCTGAGACGGCAAAGGTTCTGAGAGCCACCTGGGGCTTGATGTGCACGGAACGTTTCTTTTATACTGTTCCTTTCCAACATTTGTGTCTATGTGATTGGCCATGTGTGCACTTAAGTAAACAAATCTTCTTGCAAGTGTGTGCAGTGATTGGTGTGTGCATGCTCAAAAGGAAAACGAACTGAGTAAATAGGCATCTTCGCTTCTGCAACAAAGACACAGGAAGGAATCAAGGAGAAAAATCTCTGCTTTGAAGAGATAAAGAAAGCCTATAATCAGAGCCATCCAGGCAAAGGCATTACCTGTGGGAGGCTGTTCTACTTTGTACTCACGTAGCACCTTTCATCCAGAAAGCTCAAATCACATACTATTTATTAAGCCCCTTCATGTACACGGACCTCATTGATCCTCTCAGCAGGGTTATAAAAGCATATTATGGACCCCTCTGTGGGCATATGAAAACTAAGGCACTGGGGAATGAAGTGCCTCATCAAAATGCACAAAAGCAAACATAGGAAAAAATTAAGAATGTAAGAATAATTATGGGTATGATACACTTTCTTTGGTGTGAGCCCTGTTTTTTATTTATTTATTTTAGTTATTATTTTTAAATCGCAAACACTGTAGCAGCCATGCATGTGACTGAGCCTTGCTGGAGGTCAAGGGCACTTTCTATTAAAATGTTACCTGAAATTTCAGCATATAAAAAACGCCTGATTCTCAATCAGGACCAAAAATGTAAATGTCTACCAGATCCTACACAAGATCTAAAATTAACGTTTATCTATTTATTTTTTATTTTAATTTTTATTTTTTATTGGAACCTGGGGTAAAAGAGGGACAAATGTTTACAAAACATACTCTGTTCAGCTTTGCAAATCATGACTCATTCTCCTGGTATAATAAGCATTTAAGCCCAGTGAGTGTACTAAATCAAAACACAAACAAAGCGTGCCCTGCAGTTGCCGCGTGTCAAACCTTCCCACCTCTGAGCTCTGCTTCACTTGTTTCCCACAGCATCTCTGACACCTTCAATCAAACGGATAGAGTTATTCGGCCTTCCCAGCAACAAGATCTATATTCCTACACCTTCTGTTCCTTAGCAAGAAGAAAGATAAAAACATGTCTGCCTTCCTCAAGGAAACTGATAAAAGAGGCTAAATACAACCTCCTTTGGAACTTCATATTTCCCTTTGCGTCAAAGGCTAACAGTCTCTGTGCCATAGGATGTTGGTGATAAATTCTGGAGAAAGAAACAGAATTCACAATTAGGGTTATTTCATTTCAGCACTGGAAGTTTACTTGAAAAGAAATTTCTGCTCTCTCTTCATTTAGACTCCTATTGTGATCAATAACCTGAACGACAAATCCCTGAGCTCCTTGGACTTTCAAAACAAGGCATACTAGAATTTCTCATAAACATTTAATAAATCATTTTGTTTTTTCTCTCTCCACATGCATGATTTATAAAGTAAACAACAAAAGGCATACTTATAAAACAGGCCACAAAGCCTGTTGATTCTCACTAGACAATTTTTCTTCAGATACCATTTCCAAATCTGCTGAAATGTGTTTTGGCAGGATTTAAATTTCTTTTTCATAAATAATATATGTACAAAATAAAATTAAACATCACTACCACCGCCAGCAACAAGATTCCCAAGATGTTATTGCCACTGATTTCCTCAGTGGTGTTTGTCTGCTCCTTCCTTATATAAACATAACAACATACAAGCACAGTGAAAATAGTTCAGATCCCAGACAGCAACCCCCACCAAACACAAACTGCACTACAATTGCTAGTCACACACACACACACACACACACACACACACACACACACACACTCCCTTGACGGAAAAAAAATAAACATTTGCAACATAGAAGGCAAAACTAGGAAAACTCACTTAAGACAACAGAACCACACTCTTCAGATTATACGGCCTTTTCACAAAAGAATGCCATGCTTACATTTAAAGTGGATACTGCCAAAAACTACCAAAAGTTAGAACAAGACTCCCATTAAAAGGACAGAAAGCAAGCATCTTTTCATGCTCATACCTCAAAAAGATTCTAATAGAAAAAGAAAGGTAAAGAAAAGCAAAGTTGGAAGAGCAGGGACAAGGACTCCCCTGCTTATTGCCTTCAATCTCTGTGGGTGGTTTGGCTTCATTTCTCCACCTAGATGTCTACCCTCCTACTCTTACCCACCTTGTAACTCAGGACACTGTGCTCTGTAGCACAAATAATAAAAACCCAGAGACAGAAATTGCAGTTCAACCTGAAGGTCAGAAAAGCAAAGCAACCAAGCACTAGAGGAGGCTTACTTCTACCAAGGCTTGACGACTGTGGACTAAGGTAGACTAAGCCTCTCTCTCCTCCCATTTTATGTTCCCTCTAGTGCTAGGATTAAAGGCATGACTCCCTAGTCCTGGGATTAAAGGTGTAGGTCACCACCACCTGGATTTGCTTCTGCATTGATCTTGTGTAGCCCAGGGTAGGTAACCTTGAACTCACAGAGATCCATCTGCCTGTCTGCTAAATCCTGGCATTAAAGGTATGTGTCACCATTACCTGCCTTCTAGTGACTTTTTGAGGGAAGAAGGGTCCTATTTAGAAACATTGACTATATGCAAAGTGTAACCAGCCTCCTATGGACAAATGACAATTATATGAAGAATAAACCAAAGTTTGGATAACCCTCTATGGTTAACAGAACAAAGTCTGCACATAGGTTAATTGCAAATTACTCCCTACTTTAGAGGAAAAGGAAAACTCCAAGTTAACATTTGAGATTCTTTTAAAGACAAAGTTACCGAATACTTGTGAAGTCCCACTGAATGGATTTCAGAGAAGAAAGTTACTCCCTCTGGAAGCAAAACAATGTTCAAGAGAGGGCTCCTCATGTGTAGTAGAGAGATCTGGATTCCTCATCAACACCTGACACCCAAGTACTTTTGCTTTATCATCTGCTCTACACAAACCACAAACCCTAAGCATCTCATCGTTTTGCTTGTGATAAAATATTACATTGATAAACTGAGAAGAAAATATAAATTAGTTATCAGAGTTGGAATTTTGATTACCAGTTTAACATTTGCTAGAGCTTTTTTTCTTTTTATTTAAACTTATCGATTTTTCAATGCATGTCTGTGCATCAATTATCAACCTTTCAGTTCTCAAATCTACTGTTCTTAACTGCAGAACTTGCTTTAAACTTTGGTAAAAAAAAATAAAGATTTACAGAGAACTTCACAAACTCTCATCAGAGCCTCACACACACAGTTGGGCCTTCATATGGTCTTTCTTCTTGTTTTTATATAAGCTGGCTACAAGCTACCCTGCTCATTAAACGCCGCTGCCTCTTGTTTAGCTAAGAAGATTGTCCCCAATATTATGTCTTGTCAGACTGCAGGAGTATTATGGTTTCACACAGCACAAGAATTCACTTATAAAATATCTGTTGTAATGTGTTAAGAGTGTCAGGATGAAGAAACAATAGAAGGGTAGGTGGAAAGGTAGATAAATGTGTTATTCTGCAGAGCTTGATTAAACAGTTATGGAATCTGAGAAGCCTTAAGAGTCAGACAGTGACATGTGGATCCACGAAAGATGATGACAATTTCAATGTGAACCTCAGTTAGTGAGGACAGAAGAGCTCACGGTCCCATCTGAAGGCCTGAGAAGACGGATGTCCCAGATCACAGATATCGAACTGACAGAGGGTAAATTCCCTCTTAGTCAGCTTTTTATTCTTCTCAGAGCTACAATAAATTGGATGAGGCTAACCCAATAGAAAGAATAATCTGCTCTTTTCTCACTCTAAATGACACATTTGAAACAAACAGTATCTGGGCATAATGAAATTAACCATTGAAATCTCCTACCTAAAAAAATTAATTTAATGTTCCTAGTCTCTATATCTCTTCCGATAACTCCACCACTTCACTGTCTTTTTATAGAAAATTCTCTAAAGATTTATGGATGCCCACCACATTGAATTTTCCTCCTCCCCTTCTGCCAAAACCCTCCCCATTCATCAGATCAACATAAAGTGTCAAACTTGCCACTGAACCTGACACCCTTCTCAGTCCGTTCCCTCTAAAGTGATCATCTACAAACATATCTACTCTTCATCACTCACACAATCATTTGACTCACCTGGTGAAAGTTTGATGCTTTATGAAAGTGAAGGAGTAAATACTGAAGCCATCCTGAAGTGCTCATGACCAAAACCAAAAATGGTTTATTTCCCACAACAGTGCTCAGTGCTTTAGAGTGAATAGACAAGAATCAAAATCTATGAACAAAAACTCAAATGTTAAATTTTCTTTTCTCTTAAAATAACTCAAATGGTTTCATGTCCACAGGTTTATTTAATTTTATAATTAGAACTTTGTTGTTAATGACTTGCAAATAAAAAATCATGAATCAAGAGCAATCCGACAAAAGTTCATACAATTTAGTAAACTTTTATACAGCTGCAATTGTGTAGCTGTAGAACTTCATGTTAACTGTAGCTCAATGGAGCTCCACAATCAAATACATTTTATGAATTTACCCACTGGG
Source organism: Ellobius talpinus (assembly GCA_001685095.1). Lineage (NCBI taxonomy): Eukaryota > Metazoa > Chordata > Mammalia > Rodentia > Cricetidae > Ellobius > Ellobius talpinus. The sequence goes on along the minus strand of LOJH01004477.1, from coordinate 27,754 downwards.
TGAGAGAGAGAGGGAAGGAAGGAGGGAGAGAAAGGAAGGAAGGAAGGAAGGAAGGAAGGAAGGAAGGAAGGAAGGAAGGAAGGAAGGAA